>PVHY01000683.1:0-204626 GCA_004024945.1 Uropsilus gracilis
CAAAGGTTTTTCAGCTGTTGCAAGACCCAATAGCCTCAAGCTAGCACAGTCTTCTGGATGACAGCCTTCCACACTGACCCCACCACACCCAGGGAGGTGCCTATGACTGCACTTCTGCCCTGCTCCTGTCCTCGCTCTCCTTCACCCTCTCCAAAAGACCAAATTCACTCTCTTGCTCAAACCTCTTAATTAAAGAGAATTCCTTGGAACCTGTCTGGGCAGGTGTCAGCAGATGGCTGCTGGCCTACACAGCAAGATGCTTCCTGGCTTGAAGACACAGGACAGGAGGGCACAGGCCACCTTCCTTCTGGGGGGCTGGCAGCAGCCAGACTGAGAAGCCGCACCTCACAGAGCACAGGGATGGCGCCTCAACATGTCAGGTCCCAGGCCTGAGGTAAAGGGGACATGAAGGAGCCTGCACCCAGCGATGGGGCAGAGCTGGGGCTGGGTGTACCCTGGACCACCCCCGGGGGATCCAGGGAGCTGCCCTGGCCCACTGACTCCCAAGGCAGACTAGCGCAAAAGCTGGGGTGCTGGGGGCCGCAGGCTGTGGGGTGATTCACCATCGCCACACACGTTAGCGCAGAAGCTATGACTATGACTTTGCAAAAATACCCAGGAGCAGAAAAAGAAGCCAAGGGCATGCACAAAAGTGGAAATGGCTGTGAGAGGAAAGACATTTGGGGCAGTCTGCTCTTGATCAAACTTGTTCTCCATCATGTCCACACCTTCCCTGAATCTTAGGTGGCTAGAAATCCATACCCTGAGTAACCTCTCACCATCCTCACCACCTTGGTCCTCACAGCACCAGCTGCCCAGGTGCCCATCCTGGCTTTCTGAAGGGGTCCAAGAATGACTGACATCCCCCAACCTTGGGCTGAACATGAGGGTGGGGCAGATATAAGGCCCACCTGGGCATCAGGGCCTGAGGCCATGTGCGGGTCCAGGAGGTCAGCATACTCCTACAAGCAGCTCCCTTTAGATCCCTTCTCCAGTAGCCCAGGGGCTCAGCGATAAGGACTGGTCAGACAGGGCATTCTTGCCCAGATGCAGGTCCAAGAGGGTGAAAGGCAGCACCCTTGAACCTGGCACAAGCTGCCCCTGTAGCCCAGCCTACTGGCAGTGTCTCTGAGCAGGCTGGTTCAGGTCCTGGCTCCACTGCTGACTGGCCGCTGGGAAGCTGAAGCAGAGAACCAACATGACCAAGTGCATCTTTCCAAAAAACGCAGTGATTCTAGCAGGATCACCCCAGGATGCAAAGGCCCTGGGGTCAGAGGTGTGAAACCACACAGAGTCCCAGCTTCATCACCTGACAGTGGACCTGACCTACTACTCAGAGACCCCTATCCCCGTGCCAAAGGGGACAGGCTGACCTAGCCATGGTCTGGCGGGCACCAGTCATAGGCCCCCAACAGAAAAGCAGTCATGCAAGCACCCAGGGTCCACAGTCCCATCTCAGAGAGGCAGCACTGCTTGATTTAAAAGGCGGAGTGATCATTAGTCATTAAAACTGACATGAAAGTAGATGCAGTGCTCGAGCTCTGACTGGCTCCTGCCCCAGAGGGGAACCATGACAAGCACACTCGGGTATGTGACGGAAAGGATCCAAGGTGGACTGGAGGGACATTGGATTGTGGTTTTGTGGGGGAAAAAAAACATTCCAGTTCCTATTGGACACATGCAGAAGGACTCAGGGCGAAGTGTAAGCACACCAGAATAAAACACTTACAGAGAAACAGATAAAAAGCAGAGGTGGCGGAACATTAACAATTGGCACCTCCAACTTTCCGGTTGGTTTAACTTTTTCAAAATGAAATTTGTGGAGAAAACCGAATTGCTGGCAGAGCACAGAAATCACCAGGGAGGAAAAGAGGAGGGTGAGGGATGATAGAGCAGAGGCTGAGGCCCAGCTTTCCCTGGTGGGAGGTGGGAGGGCAGGGATGAGAGGGGGAGTGTCAGCCCCGAGGCTCCCCGAAGCAAAAGGGATGGCCTGCTCTATTCAGGAACAGGCCCAGGCAGAAGACACTACATCTTACACAGACCAAGGAAACCACAAGGGATGAGGCAACCAGGACCGACGCAGGCAGGTGCCCCCCCACCCAGTCTGCCACCCCTCCCTACCAACAGAACTCAGGAAAACAGATCAGATTTATGCCAGCAAACCTTCCCTAGAGGCCCCTGCAGCTAGGGGAGCCTGTATAATCCCTCCCTAACCAGTGACTATTTCCCTTTGTGGATTAAAATATGGACAGCAAACCTAACCACCCTCTTGCTTCCTGCTTTCAATGTGGTTGTGACGTCTAGTGCTGTAGCAGCCTTTCTGCGGTCATGAGGCAATGAGATTAGGAACAAATCTCACAAGGCTAAAGACAGTAAAGAGAAATCGGGGAAGTACCACTGTTACTGGCAACACCCCTGGGCTGCTAGGGCCCTCAACTGTCCATCTCCAGGCTTCCGATTCTGGGAATGATCTAAGGCCTTAGCCACACTCAGCTTAAAGCTGAGAATTTTCCTGGCTCATCTACCACTGAACAAGCACACACAGCCAGAAAAGCTGGAGCCCGGGGGTGGGGGAGAGTGGACATCAGAGGGAGAACAGGTGCTTTCAGGGCAGCTTTTGGTCTGAGGCAGGGAGAGAATCCAAAAGGCAAGCCCAGCTTTCAAAGTCTAGACCCAAGTATTGCCAATGGCACCACCAATGACAGAGAAGCCCCCACAGTGTTTGTGACAGAGCCAAGACAGGCAATAGAAACATCTGTACCTCCACCAAATGTGGCCCTAACTGCCACTCCCCAGAGCATATCATGGTCCCAGGAGAAGCTTACAAATTAAAATCAGAGGGGTACAAGGCCTCCCATATCCCCTAGAGAGCTAGCTATGCAGCACAGTGGGTACTTTAAAGATGAGAAGCCGTGCAAAAGTAGCAGCATCTGCCTGACCCAGATGCCCCAGACCTAGTTGGTGACACCCTCTTCTGGCACAATTTCAAGATGAGGACCCAGCGGAGAGCCTGGACTGTGTCACCAGCTGCTGTCTCCTGTAGGAGTTCGTGTGTAACCCCCCTTTCTCACTAGTGAACACAGAATTCTGAAAGCTTCTGAGGCCATTTTAGGACCTGAAGGGCTCAATATGGGTCTAGGCATCCTGAGGCATCCTCTGCTCACCTGGACCTCCCTGCAAGAGCCTCCTAAGCTGAGCCAGAACAGCCAAACACAATGAAGGGGCATCCAGCCTCTCAGTCAGCACTAACCGCCCTCGACCGCACTGGCCCCATGAGTCTGAGGGGGCTTGCCACAACATCGTCAATTTCTGGAAACCTCACCTGCAAACACTTTGAGAAACATACCCAGGTGAAGGATGGCCAGCCATGGTCAGCGGGTCCCTGTGAAGGAATTGCCAGTTAGGCCCTCCTGGAATGTGTCAAAGGCCTGAGGACCACTGGGCACCGAAGTTCCCAAAAATAGCTGCTCTGGGTGCCCATGGCCCAAGCAGTGTCACACCTCCCCCAGCAAGGCTGAGCAGGTGTTTCTGGAAAAGCCCTTAGTGAAGACCAGAACAAGCACAGAGAGAGCCCAAACCACAGGCACACCTCACAAACCAACGGCACTAAAAGACACTCCAGAAACAAATCAAAAGATGGATTTTAAACTCTGTGACACCCTGTGACTGCAGCTATATTTATAAAAGATAATATGTGTATGTGAACAAGAACTTGAAGGCACTGTGCAAAAATAGCTGTATTCACTTTGGATGATGGGTGATTTTTTCCCATTTCTGAAAACTTCTTTAAAATTGGTATTACAATGTCTCTAATTAATAAACTGTTTCCTAGAGAAATTCTAGGTTTAAGGAAGGGTTGAACAGAAAGGTAAGAGTTCTCTGAAACTCCCTCACACTCCCTTCTCATCCTCCATTAATATTAATATTGCATTGGGTGTGGTGCTTTGACTGATGAGTCAATATGATATGTAGTATATATTAGGGTTCACCTTGTCATATATTTTATGTGCTTGGATTAATATATAAAGAAATGCGTCCATTATTATAGTATCAAACAGAATAGTTTCACTGCCCTAAAAATCTTGTGTTCTGTCTATTCATTCCTCCCTCTCCCTACCCCCCAGTCCCTGATATTTTTTATCATCTAGCTTTTGTCTTTTCCAGAATATCATATGGTTGAAATCCTTTCATACTGGCTTCTCTCACGCCTTTCACTTTCACTTTCATTTAATATTCCTTGATGTCTTTGCATAGCTGGAGAATCCATTTCCTTTTAGCACTGAACTTTGCTCTGTTGTCTGGATGGACCGCAGTTTGTGTACCCATCTATTTGCTGAAGAATATCTTATTTCTTCCTAGTTTTTAGTAATTATGAACAAAACTGCTATAAACACCCCCATGCAGGTTTTTGGTAAAAATAAGTTTTCTTATTTCTCTGGATAAATGCTAAGGAGCATATTTAAGGGACTGTATGCCTAGAGTATACTTAATTTTGTAATAATGCCAAAGTGTCTTCCAAAGTGGCTGTACTACTTTGTATGCAATGAATGGGCGTTCCTGTTGCTCCACATCCTTATCAGCACTTGGTGTTATCAGTGCTCTGGATTTTGGCCACTCTAATTTATAGATGTATAGTGGCATCTCATTGTTTTACTTTACATTTCCCTGATGACATGTCATGTGAAGCATCTTCTCATATGCTCGTTTGTCAGATGAACACCTTTGGTGAGGTTTCTCTGGCCTATTTTTTGATCAAGCTGTCTATTTTCTTACTGTTTTGTTCGAAAAGTACATTCTTTGTATATTCTGGATAACAGTCTTTAGTCAGATGTATGTCTTGCAAAGATTTTTTTCTCAGTCTTTTTTTTCCCAGTGTTTCTTAATGGTGTCTTTTGCAGAGAATGGGTTTTTTATTTTAATGAAGTTCAACCTAAAAGGTTTTCTTTCAGGAATCATGGCTTTGGTGTTGGTTCCAAAGTCATCATCAGACCCAAAGTCATCTAGCCATGGGTTTCCACCTATGTCAATACTGGAGAGTTTTCATCTTACATTTTAGCCACAGGTTTCTACCTATGTCAATCTGGGGAGTTTCCATTTTACATCTAGCCATAGGTTTCCACCCATGTCAATTTTTGGGAGTTTCATTTTACACTTTACATTTTGGTCTGTGATCCATTTTGAGTTAATTCTTAACACTTTGAGTGTTCATATTCATTTCTTTGCATGCGGTTGTCCACTTGTTCCAGCACCATCTATTGAATAGACTGTCCCATCTCCATTAGATGACCTTTGCTCCTTTGTCAAAGGTCAGTTACTGTATTTCTGTAGATCTGTTCCTGGACTCTACATCCTGTTCCATTAATCTATTTCTCCATGTCACATGCCACACTATCTTTTTCTTCTTTACCCAAAAATGTAATATATATTTTTGAAGCTAATGTAAACAAGTGATCATAATTAAGTGATTCAGGAAATCCTTAGAATTCAACCCTCCAGGGAAAAGGAATGGATTTGAAAGTAATTTGAATTGCGATAACCTGCAACCACCCCTCAGCATTCTAACTGTAGTTGGGGCTGCCCTCCTGTGTTCCTAACCATCCTCACCTGTGGCCTCTGCACCCAGAGGGACCCACCCAACACAGTCTTGGGATTTTCTGAGGCCAAAGGCAGCTCCCAACTTGCTTCAGAGGAGATTCCAGCTGCTGCATTCACACCCTTTTCCTTATCTGCAGCTTGCAAGATAAGGCAGCAGCAGCCTGGTGCTTGGGTAGAGCCCAGTGCAGAAATACAGCCTATAGCAGCCAGCCTGTGCCCAGGGGGCACTGTATGCACGTGTGCGCGCACGCGCGCACACACACACACACACAGAACCCCTGCTGCGTCCCTGCCCCTGGAAGCCCAGTTTCTGTCCACTTCAATCTTTGCCTTTTACAGTTGTTTATATTCAAGGCAGGACAAGTGCATGGTAAGAAGAGGCTTTGCTCTGAGTGCCAGCTCAAGGCTAACATACTTCTTTCAACAGTCTCCTCAGTCCATGGGGGTAGCTAGCTCTTTCCATTGCACAAACAGGGAAACCAAAGCACACAAAGGCAAGTGCCATCCCAAGGCCACTTGCTGGGAAGCTGTGGGGCTGGGTCTGCTGTGGGTTGTTTGGGGGTGTTGGGCAAGGGATGTACCTGGCCTTGACACTCTTGAACTTCCCTTCCCAGCACTTACATTCACCACTCAGTCAGGGCAGGTCACAAAGAAGGAACCCCCTCTGCTGGACTGGATCAGGCTCTCCTCCATTGAACCAATGACTGGGAGCGCCATGATATCACCATGGGCGTTGTCCAGTGCTAGTCTGAAGCCGGCACTGCCACAGCCTCAAGTGACGCCCACAACTGTGCTGAAGGGGCACAAGTCCAACAGCTCCGCAAGGCGTGTGGAAGGATGAGCAAGCTAGATTCACCTGTTGCCAGGGCCACACAAAGACAGTGTCTCTCCACACTTGCCCATGGGTTTCTCTCACTGGACATCCCTACCTGGCTCACCACCAACATGCTGTACATGTTCTCCTGTCTCCTGTTTCCTGTCTCCAGTGCTATTCTGCCTGGGCTCATGGTGGGACCCCTGAACTCATGGTGGGACCCATGGTCAATGAATGCTGGTTGAGCTGGTGAAATGCACCAATCCATCCTGGTGAGCCTGGTCCCAAATGGGACCAGCATCAGGAGACTTCTGGAATAATCAATCCCTCCCTTCTTCCTCGTGACTCTTTCTTGCTACCATCTTGTTCTGGCTAACAGCCCACCAGCAAGGTTGCATTGACCTCCGAGTAAGCTCCTAGCTGCCACCTAGTCACAAACGACGGAGGGGGAGACCCACTAGTCCTTTACCTAAATGAGATAGTTTGGGGCCCAGGCTCTGAGGCTCAAGTCACACAGTGATTCAGGTCAGAAGGAAGCTTCCCCACACACCACACAGTCCTCTTGAAAATACCTGGAAAGGCATACACTTGACCACAGCAGTGCTTACTCCCAACAGGGAATAAGCCTGGCATGCCTGCGTGCCCCATGACTGTACCCATGCTTACTTGGGATGCCTGTCCGTCATCACTGACCTCACTACCCAATACCACGCAGACCAGGGGAGGGGCTCTGGGTGCTGGGTGCCCACATTTTTGCCTTGGCAGGGAAGCAGTCCTCTCAGACCTTCAGTGCAGCTGGCGCCAATCTCTCTTGCCAACCATTCAAGGCCATGGTCAGCGTGGCGCATGAGCTGTCTCACTCGAGAGAACAGGCTCACTGCTGGCATCCAAGTGACTTCAAGTGACAGTTCTCCCAACAAAAGCTCTTAGAAAATTACAAATATAAAAATAAAAAAGCAGGGCAACAGCCAAATTGAGTTCATCCTGCTCTGGTGAGGGAGCCATCCCCAGCTGGCCCCCTCTTCTCCCAAATCAGCTGGGTAGGCTGCTCAGGGCTCCCCTGAAAAGACACCAGGCTAGTGGCCAAGCCTTTTGCATGAAGCCACAGGGACCTCTCAAACCTAAACTGGAGGCTGCTCAGCACACAGGGCATGCATCTGGCCCATCTGAGTGACAATGCTATACTTGCATGGTCAGATATGTGAGCTCAGCGCCCATACAGATGGGGCTGCCCACAGCCATGTGAGATGCTGGCAAGCCAGACTGATGACAGGCAGACCCACCATCCTCTGTAGACAGTACAGTAAGGGGGCCAGGGGGCCCAGCATAGCCACTTGCCGCAAACCCCACCAGCATCAGCTGCTCCTAGGGCACACACATCAGGCTGGAGTGGAAACACATACTTAACACATAAGCTGGAAACACATACTTCCTCTGTGGCTGTACAATATCATTGGGGTCCTGGGGTCTGTGCTAGACCCTATCCAGACTGGAATCCATGCCATTAGCACCCATGTAAGCCCTGGGCAGTACACAGCAGCAGCAGAATGACTTCAGGACAGCACCAGGGGTATCCAGTACCTGTCATGCCTGGTGGGGTCTCAGTTCTCATGGCATCTCCTTAGGACTGATGCTTGGGTGGAGGGTCAAGGATAGACCCCTCTGTGAGGCAGACCAATTTCCATGCCCAGACATCAGGTAGGAGCATGGGTTCTAAGCAGAATTCCTAGAGACAGCACCCAAACCTATCGTGGCAGCTCACAACTGCCTTACAAGGGGAGGGAGTGGTCCAGAAGCTGTAAGAGCCCATCTCCTCTGAGGCAGGGGGTTGATAAAGGAAGGAGCTGGCATTGATGGAGAGGGCTGAAAACCATGGCTCTCTCCAATTCTCTGTGGAAGATACAAGAGAAGCAGGTGGTCTGGAAAAGGCCAGCAAGCTGGGGGTCTGGGTTGGCTGTATTTTTTTCTACTCAAGGACACACATTGGCTCAGAGGTGGCAGCAGGAATGAAAGGGTGCTCTGAGTTTCCTAGTCAATAATAATAATAACAGCAGTGGTCCAGACCTGCTCCCAGGGCAGACCAGAGCCAGTGAGGAGCCTCCAGCTCCCCAAACATCATCTGACAGAATGGGGGTATGTGCAGGACCAAAGATTACCAAAAGTGGCCTGGGACATTGGGGACATGAACTGGGAAAGTCAAAGATGTGTTTCCACTTACTTCATCGCTGTTGTAAGGTATTTTGGCATGAGGGAAAAAAGTTCACTCAAAAAAAAGTCACAGAGGTAATATTTCAAAATGACTTTCAAAAAAAATCAGTGCCAGTTTTGGACATCTGGAGAGCTCAGGGGGTAAGCCATCTTGCTGCCTTCTGATGTGAGACACACACACTGCTCTCCACAAAGCTCTTTCAACACTAATTTATGAAAGGAAATTGAAAGTCGCAGGGGATCTACATCCCCCAAGCCAGACTTAGGAAGTCCAGAAATGGGCCTTTTCTCCCTTAGCAGGAACCCAGGATAAAGGGAGAGTGGGTGGCAGACAGGTACAACAACCCCCAGTACTCCAAGGGCAGGAAAAGGGAACAAACTGTGGAGGACTGATTTTCTGGGGCATTCCAAAGACTCTTGCCAAGGCATTTTGGGGTGCTGGCGAAGAAGGAAACAAAAATTGGGAAGCTCCCATTACTCCACCCTCCACCAGATACCCCAACACTCAGGAAATCTTGGGGGCTAGTGGAGAATTGATATCTACACTGTGAACCCCCTCCATAGTCACAAAGTTAACATGCCACCTGTCACCCTCCATACTCATGAATGGACACACAAGGCTGGCAGCCCACTCCCATGATGCTACAATCCCCCCTGTGCTAACTATGTCCTTGCTGGTGACCTTGAGGGGGGGTCCTCAAAAATAAAACAGGGTAGTAGCATAGTGGCTGCTGAGGAGGCTGGGCATGCAGCAAATTCTTGGCTGCTCCCTGGTAAAACCCTCTCAAGTAGTCAAGCACCTGGCAGTGACCCCACCTGCTACAAATCAGCCTAAGGCAAAAGTTAACAATGACCCTTATTGAGGGAGCTACAGGCATGGTTCTCCGGATGTTTGAATCCTCAGCAGATCTACAGACAAGAAGTCACCTTCAGCCTCTGCAGTCCCACCAGAGTCCAGGAGTAAAAGACCCCTTAACAGTAGCCAAGTTCCATCCTTGAGCTACTCTGTGGGGGAGGGCGGACCCAGAGATAGAACGGCTTGCCCTTCCTTAAAGGGACTGGAAATGAACAGTCTGTCCCAAGGGTCACATGTGCTGCAATGCCCCAACCAGACCAGCTTTGCTCTGCTGTGAGGTCTCACTTAGATCTCACCTACTGCAGCGTCCAGTTCCCTGCTTGTCCACCACCCCGCAGAGGCAGGAAGCACCTGGCCTCTCCAGAACCCCGCTACTCTCCCTCTCCCACTGGTCTCCCTCTGGGTCTCAGGCAGCAGGAATGCCCCAGCATATCCCAGGGTGCCCAGACCATAGCCCAGAGCCCTATCCCTCCTGCACCCCTCAGCAGGGTCAGAACCTGCAGTCAGCGGCAAGGGAGGGGAACCCTCAGCCCCTCCTCAAGGACCGCACAGGATGCCATCAGCACATCACAGGAAGCTCACATTTCCACGGCAGAACCAAGAGGCCACAGAGAGGGGTGGCCTTAAGCTGTCTCAGGAGAAAGGCCCAAGACAGGTAGACACCCACCAAATTAGCTTAGCTTGCACACCCACATGTAGGCCATTCTGCAGGGGCCCAGAGGGCAAAGCAACCAAATCATTTCTGAGCCAAAGCGGCAGGTGGCCTGCGGTGTGGCAGGCGGCCTGCACAGGCCTAGAAGGGCCAGCTAACTTTACAGGACACCGGGGTAGGCTTACACCCACACAGCCAGAGCTCACACTGACCGGCCCTATGCCCAACAGCTGCCCCCCCCCCCAATGAGGGAGGGCCCATAAACGCCCGCTGTGACAGTCACTGCCCAGGCTTCCAAGGCTGGCCCAAGGAAGCTCAAGTTACCATTTATATAATCTTCCAGGGCTGGGGCTGACACAGCCAGCGTGAGGGCCAGGTTATGAAAAATACATGCCCAGAGTCTTTGTATTAAAAAAAAAAAAAAAAAAAAAACCACCCATGTTTTGCAGGCCTTGTTATAAGATCCCTCACGCATCCATTTTGTGAAGGAACTGGGTCTTAGGGCTCTAAGGACACTAAGCATTTCCAGCTCTTGTCCTACTGGACCAGAGCACACCAGGTTTCACCAGGCAGGGCAGAAGCTGCCCCTCCACCACTCTGACTGGGGTGCCTCCACCTTACAAGACCAGGAAAGGCGCTGACTTAAAGAGCAGCTCAGTGTGCACTGTACCTGGTCAACACCTAAACACAAGTTCCGCAGCCTGCAGGCTGCTTTTGCAAAAACCCAACCATCCTGACAGCCTGGGTCAGAACAGCATGAATTAAAGAGTCAAGAAGAGCAGAAACGCCCTGGGAATGTCCACTCCAGCGTGGTCTGCAACGCATCGCCTAGAGGTCTGATCTCCACTGACCAACCTGACACACCCTCACCCACACCGAGGGCGACACACCCGGCAGCCCCAAAGCTGCCCCCAGCATGAAGCACTCGCCCACAGCCCACCTGCAGCAGCGCGCCCCTCACCTGCAACTCGCACCAGGCCACTTCCACCCAGGTCTCCGTGTCCAGGCCTTTGTAGACAGTCTTGAAGGAGCCACGGCCCAGCTCGATGTCAAACTTAAGGAAGCGGCCGTCCAGGGATGTGGCCACAGCCTTGAGGTCATCCTCGTCGTCCTCCTCCTCCTCGGGCTCATCCCGGCGAACGCGCCCTGGCTCCGGCTTCACCTCGGTGGTCCCCGCGTCCTCCTTCCTCCCGGCCTCCTCCTCCCCCCGGGGTCCGCCTTCTGGGGCGGGCGGGGGCGGGACAGTGGTAGAGTCGGGCCCGGTCTCCTGCGGGCCGGCCGGCTCCGGGCCGGGTTTGGCAGGGGCGCCAGGCGGCGCGGCCGGCACCGTAGGTGCGGCGGCCGCGGGGGCCGCGGGGCGGCCGCGAGCGCGCTCAGCTATGAGGCGGCGCGTCTTGCAAAGCAGCAGCACCCGACGCTGCAGGGGCTGCGGGGGCTGCACGCCCGGCGCCTCGGCTGCCTCCAGGCCGGGCGGCTCCTCCTGGTCCGACTCCACCACGCTGCGCCGCAGAAAGCGCTGGGGCCCGGGCCGCGCCGCCCGTGTCCGCGGCACAGCCGCCGACTCCGCCATGCCCGCGGGCCCCGCGCCGCGCCCGGCCTCCATCAGTGCGCCGGGGGCGTCTCGGCGGCTGCCATCGCCGTCCATCTCTGCGGGCCAAGGACACGCAGGCCCGCGTGAGTGCCGGGCCGCCGCACCTGCCGGGCTGTGGGATGAGACAGCGCCGCCCGAGAGCCCGCGCCCTGCCCAGCCCGGGCCGCGGAGGGGGCCTACTGGGCTGCCCCTTTGGGAAGGGGACTGCCGATCCGACCAGGAGGCCGGGTTGGAAGGGCCGTGCCCTGTTAAGCCTCGTCCGGGAAGGGGGCCCGCTGCACTGTCCCTGGGGTCCCTGGGAAGGGGGCCTGCTGGAACGTCCCTGGGGACCTCGGGGCAAGCTGCAGAGGGAGCCCCAGGGAAGGGGACCTGCTGGGTTGTCCTGGGGATCCGGTTGTCCTGGGGGTTCGTCCCTGGGGGACCCGAAAGAGGCTGCAGAGGAGATAGGGAGGTCGGGGAAGAGGGAAGCACCGGCCAGGCGGCGGCTCCACAAAGGACGCGGCCCGGGGCGCAGGAGGGGCGCGCGGCGAGGGGGCTGCGGCGGCGCGGCGCGCACACAAAGGCGGCGGGCGGGGGTCTCTGCACTCACAGGGCGAGCGGGCGCCGTCCATGCCCAAGGACCGGTAGCCGCGGCGGGCGAGGCAGGCGAGGCCGCACTCCGGGGCCAGGGTCCGCGCTCGGGCCGGGTCACTCTCCGGGCCGGGGTTCGCGCTGGGCGGGTCGTTCTCGGGGCAAGGGTCCGCGCCCAGGGCCGGTCGTTCTTGGAACCCGGTCGCGGCGTAGCTCCTTCTGGCCGCCCGCTGCGGGCAACGTTCGCTCGTGCCGCTCGGTCTCCGCGCCGCTGTGCTCCGGCACCGGCTACGACCCGGCGCGCGAGGAGGGCGGGTCCTGCGCTCGCCCGCCCCCGGTCGGCGCGCTGGGCGGAGCCTGGCACGCCCACCTGGCTGCGGCTCGCAGCCACCTGCAGGAGGGCCCGAGCCCCGCTCCCCCCACCTCCCCCCTTCCCTGGCTCGCGGACTTCAGTCCCCGACCCCCTTCCAGGTGGGGTAGGCCCACCGGGATCCCTGCTCCATACTGGAACGGGGCTCCTGGCAGCGTAAGCCCTGGTCGGGAGGTGGGGGTGGGGGGAACTGAGACTAGGTTGGGTGGGAGTCCTGAGACTCCACACCTGACCTCAACATTTGCCCCAGACCTCTAAGCCCAGTGCCAGTGAAGGGTAACCCCACCCTCCTGGAGAATCCAGAGCCCCTCCCCAGACTCCAAGTGAGGACCGATCTGATGTGGGGGGGCGAAGTGGGGTCATTCCCTCCTCTCATTTCCCAAGCAGCATCCAATCAGGACCCCACGCTCAGGAAGACAAGTACTGTCATCACCATCACCTTTATATAGCTGAACAAACTGGGGCGAAGCAGGTGTCTGCCCTCAATCTCCTTGTTCCTGAGACAAAACTGGGATGCCAGTAGATGGGACTTCCAAGAGTTCTTCCAAGAGTTTCAAGAACCCACAGTGTTCTTCTGTCAGAACCACTGTCAAATGCCACCTCCCTGGGAAGCCTTCCCTGATTTCTCCCTCCTCAGTTTTCCTCTGAGCTCCACAGACCAGCCCTCTCTTGGGCTTCTTGCAACTTAGAGCAGGTAGGTGGTATAAGGCAGAGACTATCCCACTGGTTTCTGAGCTGCATTCCATGCAAGCCCCCATGCTTCCTTCTCTCATCCAGTTCTCTATCAGCAGTCCATGACAGCAGTCTGTGGACCTTGCTGAGGAAGAAGCAAAGGTGTCTGGCCCTGGCTGATGTCATATTGGTCCCTGCCCCACCCTCAGACTTAAGGGTGTCCTTGGCCTTCAAACCCTGGAGCCATTTGACACAAAAACAACATGCAATGTCAGACCATCACAATCAGAGAGAGGTGACCAGAGCAGCCATCTTTCAGCGACCCTTCAAGGCACCAGCAGCCCAGACCCTGATAGAGACCTGCTCTCCAGGGCTTTGTTCCATGACACCAGCAATGTTAAGAGTATTTACACCACAGAGATGGGCAAACACCACAGGCCAAGACTTCTCCTCACAGAGAACAGTTCAGCACATTGACACTGGGCTGGGCATTCAGCATATATGCTTTCTAAATATTCTCCAACTCTCATATCTACTGGGGAGGTGCCCAGCCTGGAGCCCAGAAAAGGAGGACTCAACAGGATCTGCCAGCTCTGCCACACTGTGATGGCTATGTGAGTCAGAGATATGAGTGCAACCCCCCCCCCCCCAGCCTTCCAACTGGCCAAAATGGAGATGGAGGTGGATCTTCCTGTCTCCCATGTAAAGGTAAGCGCTATCAACCCTGCCTTATCAGGTGCATGACCATGGGCCAGTCTTGTTCTCACCAGGAAAGTATCCTCATATCAGATCAGCCTCACTGTCTGGGTTTATCACCTGGAAAGATTGCCAACGCCTCTAAGACCCAGCCAGTTCTGGAGGGTACCCTGAGTTCAATCAAGCCTGCTGATGAAGTGGTTTCAGGACCATCTCAGAGAAAGCTAGCAGAGATGAAGATAGGTATGTTCCAGAACAGGCACCTGGCAGTCTCTCTGCCTCATAGCTCTGGTCAACCATAGGAGTGGCAGAGGTTACTTGCCATCCCTGACATCTTCTGCTACCACAACCAAGCTCAGGAGGGCTGCCCAGGCCTTACAGGAGAGAAAAGACTGTCTCTGAGTACTGTTTGCTCTCTGAACTCAGGGATTAGAAGTGGCTTCAGTTGGTCCTGCTTCAATGCCTCCCATGGCAGGGAGTTCACTCAACTATTGACCTATGACCATTGAGTCCACAGCAAAGCAGTCTGCAATGGATGCAATCTTATTTGCAAAGGTCCTTGGGCTGGACTCAGGAACAGGTCCTTGGATTCAAAAAGGGGGACCTAAGGGCTCCTTGGGCAAACTTGGGAACCAGGGCCTTGCCAGGATCATAATGAGTCTGCTGAAATCTCTGAACCGCCATCTCCTTGGCTCTGATGGTGAAAATGAGCACCATAGTTCTGTTTTGCTGGTTATCCTGGTTGAAGTGCTCCAGACCTATAGAATGGCACCCTGCAAATGGCATCCAAAGGAAATTGTGATGATAGTGTCTCCTTGCCTCATGCAATCAGGAGTGATTTCTTCCATTTCACAGGGGAGCTTGTTGAGGCCCAGAGATCATATAACTGTAGCTTGCTCACATAGCTGGACCCAGTGCTGCTTCTACCCCTAGTTGTCATGCTGGTATCTCCAGTGCCCCCAAATACCCACAAGCCCAGGTACTATTATGCCCAACATGGCCAGGTGACTGGACCACCACAGGCAGCACTGGCCCATGCTGATGACATCTGGGGTCAAGGCCCTGCAGGTAGTGGGAAGAGAGGCATAGGGAGAGGTCCACTGTGCTTACCTGCTAAAGAGACAGAGTTTCACCTGGCCTCTAAAAGGTCCAGGCCTTTTGGGGCTGGATCTCTCTCTCTCTCTCTCTCTCTCTCTCTCTCTCTCTCTCTCTCTCTCTCTCTGAGTGACATGGGCAGGTGGCCCTTTACCACACACTGACTATGTGGGGTCTGACCAGTTCATGTGAGATAGCAGAGATGGACCCTCTGAATTCAGGTACTAGGAGAGGGGCTATAGCAATGGGGGAGGCACACTTCTGGGGGAACACAGCTCTGTGGTGTGAGGAATGACCTGGGGATTCCTCAGATCATTCCTCAGGTCAGGTGGGGGCTCTCCCAGGTGCTAGGCAGGAAAATAGGGTGCTCAGGATCCCTCTGAGAAACCTCCCCACCCAATGGGGGCCATAATTCTATGCCTTTTTCATTTTGGTCCTTCTCTTATCATTAATAAGATATTGTAATTTTTTTTAAAAAGATGATATAACATTCCCCTCACTCCCAAATGAAAATCAACTTTTGTGGATTTTAAAATCACAACTTAATTGAGATAACATTTACATATATAAAAGCCACTCTATTAAGTGCAAAGTTCACTGGTTTGTCATAGATCCAGAGTTGATGACCATCACCACTGTTTAGAACATATCCAGAACATCTCAATGACCCCAAAAGAAACCTGTCCCATTAACAGTCTCCCCTCTTTCCTTTCTGCCTAGGTACACAATAATCTTCTTTCTGTCTCGAGAGATTTGTCTGTTCTGGACATTGTTTATAAGTGGAGTCCCACCAGATGTGCCCTTTGTGGGTCTGGTTTCTTTCACTAAGCATGACATTTGCACTGTTCACAGTGTCGTAGTATGTCAGTACTCACTTCTCTTATGACTGAATAACATTCCATTGTACTAATACACATGTTGACTTTTTACATTATTTTTGAGATACAATTGACAAATTTGTTTTAAGTATCCAACATAATGATCTGAAGGTTGTATATATTATAAAATAATCACCACACAAAATCTAGTTAACACCCTTCATCACACAATTCCACATTTTCTGCGCATGTGTGATGAGAACTTCTAAGGCGTACTGTCTTAGAGACTTTCAGTTGTGTAATATGGTCTTGCCAACATCAGTTAAGTTGTTGTACATTACATCCCCTGTGTGACTTTATTCTATAACTGGAAGTGTGTACCACTGGCCATCTTCCCCCATTTTGTCCACCTCTTCCCCCAGTCTCTACCCCTGGCAAACACTGATTGATATTCTGTATCTATGAATCTGAGGTGATTCTTTGTGTCTGTGTTTTTCTTTTTGGATCTCTACATATAATCTATGTCTAGATTGTTCATACAGTTTTTACATTTGATATCTTTCTCCAGCTGGCTTATTTCATTTAGCATGAGGTCCTCAAAGTCATTTCATGTTGTTGCTGATGGCAGGATTTTCTTCTTTTTCAGGTCTGAGTAGTATCCATTGTGTGTGTATATACATTATATATATATATACATATATAATAACTTCTTTATCCATTCATCCATCAATGAATACATAGGCTGCTTCCATGTTTTAGTTATTATAAATAATGCTACAATAAATGAGTGTACATAAATATTTTTGAGTTAGTGATTTCTCTTTCTTTAGATGAAAACCCAGAAGTAGAATAGCTGGATCATACTGTAGTTCTATTTTTAGCTTTTGAGGAATCTCCATACTGTTTTCCACAGTGGCTGCACCAATTTATATCCTCACCAGAAGTGCACAAGTTTGTTTCCTTTTTCCCACTTCAATACTGGTCAATACTGCCATTTCTTGTCTTTTTTATAGTAGTCATTCTAACAGGTATAAGGAAATATTCCATTGTAATTTTGACTTGAATCTATCTGATAATTGTGATATTGAGCACCTTTTTCATATGCCAGAAAAGGTTCAGCAAACTCACATCAAATAAGTGAATTGAGATTGAGTATTTTTCTCTGGTACATAGACTTACAATTTAGTTTTACTCAGGCTCACACCAGTTATCACAACAGAGAACCAATGCCAGAGTACAGGTGTTAGCCCTCAAGCAGCCCAGGATATACAGGTTTTGAAATCCCCTACCCTGCTGAAAATGATTGGCCAATGGGCATGGCAGACACTGTCAGCTCAGCCTCCGAGGGCCACTCCCATACTAGCCACTCAGGTCCTGACCTTGGACTCTTTTTAATGGACAAACTTTTAGAAATGGTTTCCTTTCACCTTTATCTATGTTACCTTTATCTCTATTTTTGGTGGTGTCTGAGGAAAAACTAGCAAAAACTCTCAGCGGTTGCTCCTTCCCATTCATGGGCCTGAGTGGTAGGGGCTGCAGATGGGTCTCCAGCAGGACTACAGGTGGGCACTGAGTACATGGCGTGTCCTTGGCCTGCGGCTTAGGGGGAGCTGGAGCTGCCTGTTCACCAGCTGTCCTCCTTGTGCTTGCCTGCCCTTGCCTTGTCTCTTCAGCTCTGGGTACAAGTGGATTGGTGTACCCTCCATGGAGGGTGGGTGCTTGTGGAGACAGTCTCACACAGCATAGACCTTCCTGCCTACGTTCACACCTCAGGCTCTCAGAGGAGCTTGCCTTAGTGCAAATATAAGAGCGTTGTTTCCCAGGCCCACAGAGATCAGAAAACACAGGAGCCAGCAGAGAAAATGTAAAACTTTTCCATTCTTTTATCTCTCCTGAAAGCCCCCAAATTATAACCCAGGGGTCTTGAGAAACTGGCAGCCATTCAAAATGGGGATTGGTTGGTTGCTGAGCCCAGGGGGTGTTGGGTTCCTGCTTAAGTCATACTGCTAAAATATTGATAACCATCACCAGCACTTACAGGAACACTGTGTATGTCCAGCACTGAGCAAAGTACCTCTCACACATCTCATCTTCCCCTCACAGCATCCTGGAGTTGCACAGAGGGGCCAGGAGATGCTTACTGTACAGTAAGCTAGTCGTGGGGTGGGCTTGGAAATGGGCCTTGTTGAGGAGAAGGGAAAAAACCAGGCCAGACCATATCTGAGCCACTGGCCAGCCCTCTTCAGATCTCCATATTCAGTCCCTGCCCCCAACTCCCCTACCTCCAGGGGTGAGCCTCTGGCCAAACTGACATGGGCTCCACATGTCTCCAATGTGCTCTCTGCCGCCCTCCCTTTCTACCTCCATCCATGTATCTGGAGTTCTGGTGCTACTGTCACATCCATATGCCTGTACCCCAGTCCACTCCCAATGCTGATGGGGCCAGAGCTATGCATGTCACTTCTCCTGGCCCTGCCAGCTTGAGGTCATCGCCCCTGGCAATGCTAGCTGGAGATTAGAAGGGGCCAGGAGGACACATTTTCCTATTTCTAGCTCTTATCTGCATTCAGTGGTCAGGGACTCAGGGGGCTGCCCCTCTGGCTTCTCTTGACCCTGATAACTGATCACACTGTTCCCTCTGAGGGAACAGCCATCCAAGGTCAGAAGCCTCCCACCCCACTACAGGAGAGCACTGGCCAAGGTGTCCACTCCTTCAGGTCCTATGACTTCTTCTGTCCACACTCAACTTTGCTCCTGTCTGGACCCACAGAGCCCCCTCTGGGCTCACTCAGTCTGCCACGCCTAGTACCTAACCCTCCTATGAGAGCACTTTGCAAGGTTCCCCTTTGCTGAATGGACACCCTACCCAATCTTGGCCTTGACTCTCTCCTTCAGCTCCAAATTCCTTCCTCTTTGGGGCTGCATCTAAATGGGCAGACCAAGAAGTCAGGATGCTCCCTCAACTCTGGCTTAATCTCAGGTCCAGCCACATGTGTCAGCTGCTCCCCAGGCAGCCAGTCAGATGAGTTTCCAAATTTTGGTCTGAAGGCTCCTCTCTTGGTCCTGAAGGCTCGTAGCAACCCTGACCTACTGTGATTGCTGTCCCTGAGGGTCCTTCTGTCTCGTAGCATATTCCCTGCACCAACTGCACAGACTTCCTGGGAAATAACTCAGGGTGGCAACAAGAGTCTAAAACATATTCACTTCCTTTTAGTCAGGGTTGCCTTTTGGAGAATTTATACGGTGAAGTGAGCAGTTTGGTACATGAAGATGTTGATGGCAGGTATGGTTGACAGCGTTGTGAATAATGCAAATGTTCAGTAATTGGAAAGTAGTAAGTGAAGGAGATGCTATTCCTGCATGATCAGATGTGACAAAGCTACTTAAATATTCTCCGTGAAGCTTATAATGACATAGGAAGCCATCAAGGCAATGAAAACTGACAACACATAGGGGGAAAAAGCAATGAAAATACCTCAAAAGCTATTGGTGGGCATGTGTATTTTTGTGAATTTCTTTGTAAGGCAGCTCCCCCAACTTCTGCCCAAGTCTCTGAGAAAGGGGGTATCAGCTGACAGCAGCATATGTCTGGAGGCCAAAGATCCCAACAATGTGGCACCACCCACTGTGACCTTTGCCTAGTAGTTCTTGCTTCTGAACCTTCATTTCCTGTTAGTGCAGTTACCTGTCTCTGAGGGAGTCATGAAGGACAACTCCAAGGGGGCCTAGCAGATTGGTAGGACTGAAACATGGGGACAGTCCTTGGCTTTGACAAACTCCTGCCAGGGTGGGAAGCCCCAGCTCCCTACAGCCCGCCTCCTAGTTGAGGAGCATGCCTGTGGAGAGAGGATGGCCACAGACCCAGTGGGAGAACGGTTTGGGCTCCTGTGGGTGGAAAAGAGGAAAGGAGCTTGGGGGACCCAGGGGCCTCGGATATTGGCACCTGCCCATGGACTTGTCGGTGGTGCTGGGGCCAGAGTCCATGCATCTGTCCAGGGCAGGTGCTAACCATGGTCAAGGCAACTGACTCAAGCCCAGGACTCCCAGGAGTCTTGTCCCCTGCTCAGCACTCAGTGGACCCTGTGCAGCTGGTACTGGGATAGCAGAACCCAGTGTAGTCACAAGGCAGAAGATGCCACACTCCAGCCTGTTGGATATGCTCTCATCAGGAGGCCAGCCCAACTCACAACGCTATGCTTGGAAGTGTCCACTCACTCAGATGGCAGAGGCAGCACCAAACACTCACCCTGCCTTCTTACTGCACCAGACCCAGACTCACAAGAGAGCTGGCCCTGTTGAGCGGAGGCACCACCCCTAGCAGGGACAAGAAACTACCTGGGAAGGGAGAGAGAGGATGAAAATGACCTTTTGTAAAAGATCTCTAGATGGGAAGACCCAAGTCAGAATGAGGTCTGTCACCTCTGTGGAGTCTCCCCCTTTATGTGACCATATTCTGTGAAGTCACCATGAACACTTGGGTGAGCAGGTTTCCTGGGGAAGCATAGTGTTAACTCCCTGCCAGCCTCCAGTCACACATTTCCATCAACCAACGGGTACACAACCTGGCTTGTGTGTGTTTATTAAGAAGCGTCTGCCTGAAGGGTGCTGGTGAGGGGCCGCATCCAGAAACAGCTTTCCTAGCTCATTCCCACCTGGATGGGGTGAGGCCAGCAGGGTGAAGACTGCAGCCCCCCTACTCAAGGCTTCTGGTGTAGATGATGGCAGGCACACCAGAGAAGCATAGATACCCTCCTGTCATCTGAGCCCATGGTCACCCTGGACATACCATCATGGGTGGGTCCCCCACCACCCCCACAGCTGGGTCATCTAGGTACAACATACATGATCTGTTTGAAAGTTCCCTCACCATCTCATGAGACAGGAATTGTGACTCTGCATTTAAAGATGGAGAAGACAGGCTCTGAAGCTTAAGTCATCTGCCCAAGGCCACATTTGCTCCTCAGGAGCAGAAACTCATGGAGGCCATGTGCCGCTGCTCCTCCATGTAACCCCTCCTGGGCCTGTCAGGACTGGATCTACTCAAATTCCTGGAATAGGTGGGACAGCAGCTCCTGCCCTGAGCATCCAAATACCCCACTATGGCTAAAATGGGATTGGCACAGGTGTGCCTATTTCTCAAATTTTATTTCACTTTGAAAAATGAACCCCATAGGAAAAGTTGTGAGATTTTACCAAATCTGCTTATCTTTCTCTCTTCACCTTGGTGAGTGTGCATATGCACATCATGCACACATGCATTTACATACAACATACAATACACACATGCATACGTATAATCACATGCACATGGAAATACTCACATACTTAGTCACGCAGCTATAAGATGCTGCTTCTGCTGTCTGCTGTGCTCTCTATCCCCTTTGTCCCTTTGTTCCTTTTCTCTCTCCCCTTTGTTCATTCTGGAATATTCCCTGTGCGACCTGACAGTGCTATAACCTCCCTTTCACTCATGGGATCTGTGCTTTAAGATAGTCTGATGTTGTAACCTCTTCAAAGTCCATATTCCTTGTGATACCATTTTTTGCAAGTGATAGAACCCAGACCAAACTATCTAAATCAAAAATGGTGGTTAATTGGGTCATTAGCAAAAACCCAGGTGCAAAAACTGGTTTCAGGTGTGGTTAGGTTCAGGTGCTCCAGTGATGTGTCTGGTTCCCTACTCTCCCACTGCCTGCTCCACCTCTTTCTTTAGCGCTTTACATTCACTCTAACCCTTCCGAGATACGGCATTGTAGCCACTGCAGCTTCATACAGTTTCCCAGCCTCTCCCTTCAAAGCCCCAGGAAAAGTCCTGGGACAGAGTCTTACTGGCTGATACATGACATGCCCACCACCAAACCATCACAGTGGATAGCATAAACCATCACAGTGGATAGCATAAACCATCACAGTGGATAGCATGGAATGCTCCCCAAGGACTAGGTATGGGAGGAGGGCAGTCAACCATCCTTCCTACTACCCGACCTTGACTTTGGTGAAGCAGGCTCAGCTCCCTAAAAATCTGCACTAATCCCAGAGCAGGTCTACCTCTTACTCCATGGTCTTGGTCTGCTCTTCTGTTAAGTGCATCAGGCTGTGCACAGGGGTGAAGAGGTGGCATAGGGTCCCCAGATCTCTGCTGACAGGAGCAGTTCAGGCTCAGTACTCTGTACATAATTGCCCAAGAATCAGGTATGCCCAAGAAGCAGTCACGACCCCAAAGGGCCAATGGGTGGGCACATTTGTTTTTCTAGAAGGTTTATGCAAAGTGCACATCATCATCCCTGCATAGAAACAAATTCACTGTTCAATAAACCACAACATGACCCTCCAATAAGCAAATGTTTATTGATTGTAGAGACAGAATTGCTTTTTGAAGATAATTGGGCACTGAGGACCACAAGTGTTCTCTATTTTAAATACAGACCTTAGATCTCAGACAGCCTCTGCCAGGTGTTTCCATATCAGCATCATAGAGGAACACACCAGGTCTGGGGCCCATGGGACAAGGATGTGGGCATGGGTGCCGCACAGGACTGACATGGCTCCGGCCTCTGTCTCTGCGGTTGGGGCACTGTGGTGGGGTGGGGTCAGAAGCTGAAGGTCAGAGGCCAGCACAGACACATGAGAGCAAGGCAGGATTTTTAAGAAGAGGAGAAACAAGGTTCAGAATGGGGCTGCCGAGGGCAGCACTGAGCCCACCCAGAGCCAGGTCTCCGGGTCTAGCTCTCACAGGAGGCTGCGTTCCAGCCAGAAGATCCTCCATGAAGTATATCAGGTATGTCAGGTGTGTCACTAGCCAAACACAAGAACAAAGTGGGTAAGGGAGACTTGAGTTGAAAAGTAAAACCTATCATGTTAAAAACATTAAGAAACATGACTAAAAACTTTTTCCTGGAAGGAAAAGGTTCACTTCAGACATGAAAGTGTTATCCTTAATATGTAAAAAGTTCACATGATTCAATATGGGTTCAAGGTAGAAAAGGTCAAAATTCCCCAAAAGGAAGCCGAGAAAACATGCACAGAAAGTCATAAAAAGCCACAGAACACAGAGCCCATGTTTGGGCTCACCATAAACTCCTATATGGTTGAAGACAATCCTCCTTCAGGTGCCAGATCATCAGACCTGTCTTCATTGTGAGGTCTAGCAGTGGCCAATGTCAGGGCCTTCAGCCAAACTTCTGGGAAAGCAGTCCAGGGGTTGGGAATGACCAGAGCCCCCTGCAAGAGGCCATCATATTCCCAGGCATGGGCTGTGAGAACACCAGAGACACTGACTTCTGCACCCACACTGGAGTGTGCTCATATCCCAGCCACTCAAGGAACAATTGTTCTTGTTTTTAGTTTATTTATACATAAATTTCACATCTTTGTAACACCAGGGATTCACCCCCTCACCGTGCCTTTTCCCCCATGCCCCAAGTTGTGTGCTTCTGTTTGGTGGTTAGGTTGTTTTAACTTTTCCTCATGGCTTTTGTTTATTTTTTTCCTATATTCCTATATCCTATATTTTATTCCTATATTAGTGAAACCATATGCTTTCTGTCTTTTTCTTTTTGACTTGTTTCTGCTAATATAATTTCTTGCAAGTACATCCATGTTATTATAAAATCATCAAATTTGCCATTTTTAATTGATGAGTAATATTCCATTATGTATATATACCACATTTTTTTTTCATTCAGTCATCTGTTTTGGGGTATTTAGATTGCTTCCAAGTCCTTGCAATTATAAATAGTGCTGTAGTAAACATCCAAGCATAGGTGTCCCTTTGTACCCACATTGAGGTCTCTTTTGGGTAGATTCCCAAGAGAGCAATTGCTGGGTCAAATGGTAGTTCCATTTTCATTAATTTGAGGGTCCTCCACACAGATTTCCATAGTGGTTGGACCAGTTTACATTCCCACCAGCAGTGTAAGAGTGTTCCTTTCTCTCCGCATCCACACCAGCACTTGTTCTTTGGATGTGGGCCATTCTTACTGGTATAAGGTGGTATCTCATTGTGGTTTTGATTTGCATTTCCCTTATTGCTAGTGACATTGAGCAATTTTTCATGTGCCTGTTGGCCATTTCTATTTTCTCTTTGGAGAAGTGTCTTTTTAGTTCTCCCCATTTTTTGATTGGGCTTCTTGTTTTGCTTTTGTTTACTTGTGTGAGTTCCTTGTGGATCTTCGTTATTAAACCCTTATCACTCTTGTGGAGGGCAAAAATTTTTTCCCATTTGGTTGGGGTTCTTTTTGTTTTGTTGTTGTTGTTGTTGTCTCTTTTGCTGTATAGAAGCTTTTTAGTTTGATGTAGTCCCATCTGTTTGTTTTCCTTCATTTTTTTTGCCATCTGTAGATGTGTCCAGAAAGGGATTTCTGAATTGTAATTCATGGAGGATTTTGCCCAAGTTTTCCTCTATGTATGTTATGGTTTCAGGTCTGACATCTAAGTCTTTTATTCATTTTGAATTGATTTTTGTACATGGTGTGAGGGGGTTGTCTTGGTCCATTTTTTTGCATGCTTAGTCCAATTTTCCCAGCATAATTTATTAAAGAGGTTATCTTTGTTCGAATGTAAGTTTTTCACTCCTTTATCAAAGATTAGTTGAATATATATATGTGTGTGTGTGTGTGTGTGTGTGTGTGTGTGTGAGTGTGTGGTTTTATTTCTGGACACTCAGTTCTGTTCCATTGGTCTGATTGTCTGTTTTTGTACCAGTACCAAGCTGTTTTAATTATTATGGCTTTGTAGTATAGTTTGAAGTTTGGAATTGTAATACCTCCATTCTCTTTTTTTCTGGTCAGGAGACTTTTGATATTTGAGGTCTTTTGTTATTCCATATGAATTTCTGTAATTTTTGTTCTATCTCCTTAAAGAATGTCATTGAGATTTTTATCAGGATTGCATTGAATCTGTAGATTGCTTTTGGTAGGATGGCCATTTTGATGATATTAATTCTTCCAATCCATAAGCAGGAAATATCTTTCCATTTCCTTATTTCTTCTTCTATCTCTTTTAGCAGTGTTTTAAAGGTTTCTTTGTATAGTTCTTTCACGTGTTTTGTTAGGTTTATTCCCAAGTATTTATTTATTTTTGGTGCGATGGTAAATGGGATGGTTATTCTGATTTCTTCTTTTCCATTTGACTTTTTGCATATAGGAAAGCTACCGACTTCTGTGTGTTGATTTTGTATCCAGCTACCCACCAGCTACCTTACTGAACTGGTTTATTATTTCAAGTAATTTTTCTGTGGATTTTTTTGGGGTTATCTATACAGAGAATCATGTCATCTGCATATAATGATAGCTTCAGTTCCTCTTTTCCTATTTGTATCTCTTGTATGTCTTTCTCTTGCCTTATTGCCCTAGTTAGAACTTCCAATACAATGTTAAAAGTAAAATATGGAATGCTTCATGAATTTGCATGTCATCCTTGTGCAGGGGCCATGCTAATCTTCTCTGTATCATTCCAATTTTAGTATACATGCTAACAAAGCAAGCACTCAAGGAACAATTGTTACAGTGACAAAACAAAGGACAGATCTACAAGAAAATATACCAGGTTTTATTTAGCAGTACTGTTTCTGTTGGGTGAATTTAATGTTTTTCTTTGTGCTTTTCTGGTGTCTTCCAAGGCCAGGTACACCTGTTCCACAGCCAAATCACATGCAGCACCCAGTTGGCCAGATCCCAAATCATCAGCTGAGCCAGGAGTTTATGACTTCGTGATTGTGACTGATTTTGCCAAATCAGTGGAAGGGGAACGTTACAGCAATTTATACCCAGCAATGCAGCTTCACCACAGAGGACTTTAATTGACTTTGCACTGGACAAAGTCTTAAGCCAGAGAGGCCTGAAGGTCCATGTCTCATTACATAAGGCTCAAACTCTGCCCAAGGATGCAGGGCCACTCATCCATTTCCTTTCACACAATCTGGGGTCCATGCCCCAGGCCCCAGTCAAGCCCCTGGATCTGTTGGTACAGCTGTGACCTCCAGCGGCTCCAGCATGGACCTCCAGCTTACAGGTTTTGGGTTGAAATCTCCTGTTCTGTGGCTACATACATAGGATTTCTGGATCATATGGTATCTCCATTTTTAATTCTTTTGAGATAAACCCAGATTATTTTCCATAATGGCTCCACCAGTTTACATTCCCACCAAAAGTGTGATAGTGTTTCTGATCCTCTCCAGCACTAGTTGTGGATTTTTTAAATATGTACCATTCTTGTAGATATTAAGTGGTATCTCACTGAGGTTTTAACCCACATATCTCTTATTAGAAGCATTAACGAACATTTTTTCATGTATCTCTTGGTTTTTCTGGGTATCCATTTTTTACAATTTGCTCATATCTGCTGCCCATTTATTAATTGGGCTGTTTATTTTCTATAGTTGAAGTGTGTGCATTTGTTACAAAACTCTGCTGTTAACCACTTGTTTATAACTTGTGTGAATATTCTCTCCCATTCAGTAGGATGTATTCTTAATCTCTATAGAGAGATTATATGTTAGATTAATATAATTAGTATTAGGTTAACATGAATTTATAGAGAGAGAGATTGCTATGTAAAAGATTTAAACTTGAGGTAATCTGAATTGTTTGGGTTTTTTATTCACTAGCTATCGGGGTCCAGTCACCCAGAACATCATTATCCTTGATGCCATGAGACATATCACCAGTGCTTTCCAGGAGTTAAGGGTGATCCCGTGTCATTCTTGCACATAGAGCCGTTGTTTCCTAGCCTGTGAGCACCCCGTCTTGCAGGTGATTTTGCCAGGATAGAGATGAGGGACAGGCGGGAGAGAGTTGGGAAGTCATTCCAACCTCCAGTGTGATTGAGGGCCCTGGGGTCCTTGTTGGAAACTGAGCTTCTGCCTGGAGAGTCAGAGAGGAGGTGCCTCTCAGCTGCTTGCCCCGAGTCCCCAAGGCATGAGGCCAATCAATGTGGAGCCACAGCACAGGGTCTACAACGAAGCAGGTTCTGCATGGTGTCCCTGCTGTCACTGCAGGGCACTACAGACAGCTGCTCAGAACTTCCTGGCCCTCATTGCGGGGCCAATGGTGGGTAGCCCTGTGGGGTTCCCCTGCTGAGCTGGCCCCACGCTGGTTGAGACCATCACATGCTGTTCTGCCAATTGCACATGGCATTTGGTTGTGTGCACATGTCTGTTTGTCTTCCCATGCCCTTGATGTTTTGGTGTCTCTAAATTTTTGTTTTTACAGAGTACCCTGTGCCAGAGGGAAGGCAGCTCATAGGACAAACAGGAGTCGGACAGTCTCAGTCCCACTGAGGTCCTGCTCAGGCCTCCAGACTCAGCTGTCCCCCAAAAGCCCCTCATCACTTTCTCCGGCCTGGGATCTCCACATGCCACTGGCCATGAGAGGTCCAGGCACTGATGAGATCTGTGGCTTGGAAATATTCCTTCCCACTCTTTCAATGCATAAGTGTTTTGATTTGATGAAGTCTAACCATTTTCCTTTGGTAACTTGTGTCCAACAGAGCCTTTGACTGAATTCTCCCCACTGCTGGGGTCGTCTTTGGCCCTTTCCTCTTCTTCCCCTGGACATGTGGCCATCCAGACCCAGGTGCGCTGCGCCCCCTGCTGGCTCTTGGCTCTGGAGCATGAGAGCAGACGCAGGTTGGGATTGGAGGCAGAGCCGGGTGAGGGATGCTAAATTCCACAGCACCCCTGTGTTTTTCTTCTTGCAGCAAGGGAAGACAGAGAAAACAATTCTGCTTCCCCAGTGCCAGGCACTGCTGGCCATTGGCTATCGTTTTATCCTGGTGAGGATTGCTGTCTTCATGCGAAGAGGAGTAAAACTGAGGTCCCAGGAAATGTGTATTTACATTACATACTCATGGAGCTGCAGGGACAAACCAACACACTATTCACTCAACAAACATTTGTGAAGATGGCCTCCCACACACACACACACCCCACCTGAGCCTTGGGGAACCCACAGTTTCAGAGAACGGATTCAACAGATCAGTGCCTCAGGGAAGTCCTGGTCAGGAGCCTGAGGACCTGAAGTCAGGGGTTTGAGGAGGAAAGTGGGGGGAGGGATGTTACTGTGTCCAGGTGGGCAGCCCAGAGCTGACAGCTGACTGAAACACTGGGGAGGATGCCAAGGGCCTCGTTGGTGAGCAAGACCTTTGCCCACAGAGCACCCAGCTCCTGAGGGCCAGTTGGAGGAGGAGGGGTCTGTCCTCAGATAGGCCTGCCTGTGAGAATGTGCTTGGCCTCTCCCAAGTGTAGATACAGAACATATGTTATGTCCACTCACTCCATTCCAGTATGCGATTCAAGAAGAGGGGGCCTTCTTTAATTATTTTAGTCACTTGAGTAAGACTTCAAAGTTTAAATTAAGGATAAAAAAGGAATGATCAGCATGTTCTAGAATTGACTATGGTGATAATGCACAACTATAAATATACTAAAAGCAGGGCTGGGCATGGTGGCGCATGCCTTTAATTGTAGCCTATGTATGGAGCAAGGCCGGAACTAGGAATTGCTTGAGTCCGTGGGTTTGAGACCCACCCTGGGGAACATAGAGAGACTTAGTATAAATAAATAAATAAATAAATAAATGAATGAATGAATGAATGAATGAATGAACGAACGAACAAACAAGCAAATAAATAAATAAACTAAAAGCTACTGGATTGTATCCTTTTAGTGGATAAAATATATGGTATGTGGTTATATCTCCATCACTCTGTTAGAGAAGGATAGCTCATTCTATGCTCCTCAGGTTACTCAGTGAATCCGGGGGTAGGACAGTACCTGTGGTGGGCATGGGCACAGGCAGGTAGGAGGAACTTGCAGATTCAGACCCCCAAGGGGGAAGGCTGAAACCTGGATTCTTGGTTTCACCACAGATTTTCTAGCTCATAAGGTCTGGTGCCTGGGAATATGCATTCCCAAATGTTTCTCCATTCTGAGACCAACTTTTGGAAACAATGGCCAGACAATCTTCAGTGATTCTGAGCACCTCTGGGGGCAGGATCAAAGAGCGGAGATTTTTACCTACACCATCTGAATTTTATATTGTGTAATCTGACTTTTTAACCAAAAATACACATGTAAGTAAGATTTAATATTTTTAGAAGTACTAGAACTACTCAAATCAGGTAGATGTAGCAGAGATAGCTACATGCTTCCATTCTCCCTCAGTCACAGAAACCCCAGACTCAACTTGGGAATCAGGGTGCCTGGAATAGAAACCGCATGTCCCCACTTTCCTTGCATCTAGATACAGCTATGTGATAAGTTCTGGTCACAAATAAGCAGACACATCCAGGAACTTCCTTCAAGTGTCTTAGAATACAAATGCATGCTCCTTTTCCTTTCTCTTTCTAGCTGGCTAGGATGCAAGCACAACACTAAAACTCAAACAGCTATCTTAGTCCATGAAGTGTTAAGAATGGCAGTGGAGCAGCAGGAGGAAACTTTATATAAAAAGAAAGAAGTGTTTTTCTTGTTTAAGCAAATGGTGATTGGGGCTTGTACCACTCTGTCATGCTTAGTCATGACTGACAGAGCATGTCAAGTACCTGGCATAGTGCCTGGCCCTTCACAGACACCCAAACTGGGGGTCTAGCCCACAGCCCCACTGTGGTGGGAAGATCTGAGTGTTGGCCCAGCTACTGATCTTGGTCCTCTGTCTCTGAAGGCTGCAGCAAAAACCAGAAGAGGGCTCACCCTGACAAGGCCACATGCATCAAGCCACATGCTTTTCTGACCATGTATTTTGCTGATTGAACTAGATTCTCCTTTGGCTGTTATTACAATGAGGCTTCGTTTCCTGCCATCTGCTATTTGGGTGGCAGGGAAGTCCTCTGGGTGCCAGAGGAGAAGCCGCCCAGCGTTGGCAACACTCCCTGGACGCCCAGGAGCAGAGGGACTGCAGGCAGAGTTCCACAGGCGCCCTGCCACACACGGGGACTTTCAGGGGCTTCCAGCCCAAGCCTAAGCCTCATTCAGATCCTTCCCCCTCCAGACACTTGTGGAAGTGGGTAGAGGTCGGCATAGCCTGCAAGAGGTAGTGTAAGTGTACCATGCATGAGAGCACAAGTATGAGTGTTGGCGTGTGTGTGCGCATGTGTAGTGCAAGCATCCTGTTCATGATGCCAATTGTAGTACAGGCATTCCAAACTGGGTAGGTTCTTTATTGGTTCTAGTGGATGGATGATGAGAGTCCTGGAGCCCTTGGTGGGTTTCACAGGCTTTAATGCTCTCTCAGGGGGCCAGGTACACAGACACACCAGGCAGGAAGGCTGGGTCAATTGTATAGCAAGCTGGCAAGGCTGGGCAAGGGGGTAAGGCCATGCAGGGTGAGGGAAGGGCTAGGGGTCTGGGAGACAGACTATGCCCCCCAGATCCCTAGACTCCTAGAGCCTCCAGGAATCTTCATACTCTTTCTCTGGCTCTTTCTCTTGCATTCTCTTCACATTCTCCCCTGGCATTCTCTCAGGATCACATAGGCCTTTTATCTGCTCCCAGGCCCAGGTGACATTCATGCATATACATACCAACTGGGCCAGGTATGTATAATCATGGGTAGGAAGCAATATCCAGGTGTTGGTCATAAAGGCTAATGGAGGAAAAGGCCTGGCCAACTCATTTACCCTACAGTGTGAACATTTAAGAATGCAAGTTGAGAGTCAGTGGGGAGGACATGCTCATACCCTGCACAACCACAAGGGTGCACAGCACAAGCAATGCTCAGGTCCAGCCATTCTCCTTGCTTCATTTTGTCTCTAAAATCTAGAGAGCATGTGCAGCCTTCCCACTGGGCCAACCTGAGCCTCGCCACCTTTGTATGAGTTAACACTTGGGAAGCAACCACCATTGTAGATCCCATGCAGTCACAGGCGTGGATTCTCAGACTTGCACATCCAAGGTCACAGCAGCACTCTTCACAATAGCCACTCACGTGTTCACGAATGGATACAGAAAATGCGTACACAGTCAAAAGTCATTCAGTTTACACTGAATGCGACAACATGGAGGGTGCAATGTAAGCAGGCTGTTCATGATACCAATTGTAACACAAGCATCAGGCTCTTGGTAGGTTCTTTATTGGTTCTAGCAATTACACAGACACACCAGGCAGGGCAGGGCCAGGGGTGGAGGCTGGGAAGCAGATGAGCCCCCATAGGGAATCTTCATGTTTTCTCTGCGCCCCCCTTCCCCCCCCCCCGCATCCTCTCATAGTCTCTCATCTGGTGTTCCTCTTCATGCTCCCTTCTCGGGGTGATCTCACCCTTTTATCCCCTTGCTCCTTGGCCCAGGTGTGCACACTTACACATGCACACACCGCTGCACAATCATAAGGGCAGCAAAATACCACAGGTGCTGGTCATAGAAGCTAATGGGGGAAAAAACCCTACACAGGGGCTTGGGGACATGGTAGTCAGGGCAACAAGGCAGGCACAAGACAAAGACGTATGAAGTCAGATTCATAGAGACAGACGGTAGAATGGTGGGTGCCAGGGATGGAAGGAAAGGAGAATGGGGAATAACTGATTAGTGAGCACAGAATTCAACTAGGGAACATGAAAGAGTCCTGGGGGTGGATGGTGGTGATGGCTGTGGCTTATGAGAAGGTGCTTAATGCCATTCAGTTGTGTACTAAGGTGGCACATAGAGATAGGTGATATCCATATCCACGCACTGTTTTTGGTCCCCAGTATTCTGGGAGAATCTCTCATGACTGTCCCAGTTAGTGGGGAGAGGCATGGGTAACCTGATGGGATATTTGCCAGGATAAGTTTGCTGTATTAAGCTATAGAAAAAAACTCCAGAGTAGCCAGAGGGCCAACAGTAAGAAGAAAAGGGAAAGCTTGTGTAGACAGAGTGTTGAACACTGAGCACAAAGTATAAGAAAGAGACCACAAGAGAGTTTTTCTCAGCTATAGCAGCAAAGGGTCAATTTGGTGATAATGAACTAAATGACAATTTATTAACAAAAGAAAGGGGTATTTATAGAGAGAGGGCAAGGGTCAGGTGAATTTTAAAGGAAGGTAAACAGTGAGGGGGATAACTAAATTGGTTAACATTAGTTTTTGAGTGGTAATTTGGGGCAGAGGGCTTGTTCACAGGTGGTCATTCTCTCTGTTAAGAGGGATTTTTATAGGTAAACATTTTGGAGGGGCAGCAGTGCCATCACATCTTCAGAGGATCAGTGTTAGATTTTTGTCTCCAGTTTGCTGGAGGCAATTAAGGTGAGAGGGAGTTTTCTCTAACTCACAGCACAAGCTCTCTGGTCTGTGAACCGGCATCCAGCAAAAGAGAGCTGCTCCGTTCTGATGAGCAGCTCAGGGTGCAGCGAAAGCCAGGGCAGCATCTCCCCACACAGAAGACTCCCTCACAATATGCCTCCCTCCTTCTGACTAACATGATTATATGTCCAGGCAACAAGTAGCAATGCTAGAATAATCCCCAAACAGCAGAGCTTACAACAAAGAAGTCTCCTCTGCACGAGGGTGCTGGCTCTCCTCCTTGAGGGCTGCAGAGCCTGTTCCTGTGCCCACAACCCAGTTCTGTTCCTCCACATACAGCTTCCATCTTGTCCAGGGTGGCAGCTTCCAGTCTGGCATTGCAACTCCATGCCAGGTGGTAGGAAAAGGAGAGGGGATTAAAGGGTGCTCCCCATATCCTTTCCAGACTTGACACAGAAGTTTGCGTGTTATTTCTGCTCAGACCTCCTCAGACAGAACTTAGTTGCATGGTTTGCCTGGCTATGAAGGAGCCAGGAAAATGTGTTTTATTAGTTCATCCAGGTAAAACTTGGGGTTCACTTACTAAAATCAGGAAGGAAAGAACGCCACTGGGTGGCAGTCTCTCCTCCTGTGGACCAGCTAATCAGCCCAGTGACAAGTCAAGAGGGAGTCAATATTTTTGTTTCCCAATCCCCTTGGGGTTGGTGACCCTATGACTAAAAGGCAGACCAAGGGTTTCTGCTTTCTAGATAAAACAGAACAAGTAGCCTCCTCCCTGTTCCTCTCTGGCTTGTGTACAAACACGATGGCTGCAGTTGTAGCAGCCCTGTTGCAACCAGGAGGTAGCAAGCGTGAAGCAACAAGAGCATCCCTGAGCCACTGCTCAGAAAAGCTACTCAGACCTGGGCCAGTGATGGGAGGGGAAAAATGCCATTTCTCTTGCAGAAGGCCCCAGGTGTTCCTAGCAAATAGGCACACTTTGCTTAACAGCCAGTTCTGACAGTGGGACCCAAGGATGAAGTCAATGGGTTTGGTGGGTACTGCAAGCTCTCTGACCACCATCTTGGCAGTCAAATTGCAGTCCAGAAGGGAGGACACATTTTTGGTGCCACCACTTACGCTGTTGCCTGAGAACTCATTCCAATTGCCTCCCTCATGGCTACCAATGCCCAGTTCCAGAGAAGGGCCAGCATCTTGGTGTTTCCATGACCGCAGGAAATATGCCCATGAGTCAGGTGCTCTCCCAAGCTCGCCAAGCTGGGCTGAGAGCCAACATAGATGGAGGAGCAAAAGGTTCATATGAACCTACTCTAATCAGTATGTATTTTTAAAGCAAATTCTGGAAAATCTAAGGGGGGGTAAAGGTTGCCATCTTCAACGACACTGAACTTTTAGAGAAGAGAGCCCTTTAGTTCTTGGACCTAGGTCTCCCGGACTGCACCACAGTAGACCCAGTGTCCGGGCTGCTTCCTGCCGCGCCCAGCAGCTGTGTTCCAGGGAGTGAGAGCAGCTATTTGGACCAGGCCTGGTCTCTGCCAGCTGGGCCACGCCTCAGAGTGCCCCCTTTTGGCCTCAGTGCAAGGGTGAGGCCATGGGTTTCTAGTTTCAGTGACCTGGGCTCTCTGCCAAGATGGAACTGCCCTGGTGGAGAGCTGTGTACCAGAATCCAATAATCAGTAGAGGAAGATGCTCAGCCAAGGAGATCTTTACAGGACCTCCTGCAGGGGCTTCTGTGTTACTCAGGTCAGAACCATGTCACACACCCATCCCAGACCAGTCACCAGAGGGGCTCTAAGCTAATGAAGGCAACAAAAACTCAGGATGGTGGGCAGGAGTGACCAGACCACTAAAGAGAGTCTGGGGGCCACAGGAGAGTTTCAGCCCCCCAACTCTATAGCAAGCCTTTCCCCCTTCATCCTGCTCTCTATCACTTCCTCCTTCCCCCAGCCTTTCCCCCTTCCCCTCTGCTCTCTTTTTGCTCTCCTTCTCTTTCATTCATCCTCTCCCTGCCTTTCTCAGTCCTTCCATTTCTCTCTCCACTCCTCTCATTTCTGCCCTCCTAAGGAAGACTTACAAGAACTCTCCTCTTTTCAATCATTTTTTTGCCCCCTTAGTGTCCCTCACAGCAATGCCATGAGGCAGTGGGGGAAGAAGGCCCCTTCCTGGCAGTGTGGCTGTGAGCAGTACCCCTAACCTAAGGCCTGGCTGTGAGCTGGAACCTGATGGTCAGCGCCACGTGGAGCTGTGCAGTGCTCTGGTCTGGGGTTTGCTCCTCTCCCAGAAATTGTCACAGGTCCTGAACCATGTCAGGCACCTCTGGGATAGGGATTCTGGGTCCCCACAACTTGGTTATCACCTTCCTTTTCTCCCACTCAGCTTCAGGCAGCTCCATGCACTGATTCTGATCCTCACTCCTCCCAGTTCTGGCAGGTCAGTCATATATCATCTCCTCCTTGGGGGTACCAATCTGGACTTGTGGGTCCCCAGCTGCATCTTGGTCTCTGCTGCCTGAGCTCTAGTCATAATGGGTGCCTTGTCCTGTGGCCCTATCCACAGGAGACTGGTCAGCAGCAGTGTGGAAGTGAGCCCAGCAACTGGGCAGGGCCTCCCACATTGGAGGACACTAGTGGGCAACTGGACATTAGTGCCCTTCGCTCACAGCTTCACAGCCTCAGACCCAGTCTCCTCTCAATACAGTGTGATGTCAGTTGCATCAGAGTTTGGGCTTGTTGTGACTAATGTGCAGCTTGCTCCCCACTTAGCAGGATCCCCATCCCCAGGACCAAAGCAATGCTCCCAGCACCCAGGCAGGACAGGCAACTCCAAAGCAGGCTCTCTCCAGCACCTCAGAGATATTGGCCGAGGTCACCTGTTAGAGGATGAAGGCTGGTCTTATGAGAAGAGGTTCCAGCATCTGCTCTCAGCACTGCCCTAGTGACTCATTTCAGGACCCAGGACCCTCCCCAAGACTCATCTTCAGATCCTCCCTAGCCAGGACAGGGCCCTCCCTCAGAGCAAGCAACAGAACACAGCAGGCATAGAGCTGAAGATCAAGATGTTGCCTCAGCACCATGCAGATGCCAATGGATCATGGGGAAGCTGGGTGTTATGGGAGTATGGTCTCCAAGGAGGCCTCCACCATCTGGCTGTGAGGTGGGAATATTGCTCCAAAGATCTGATGTGGGCATTGCCTAGGAGATCAGGGTCATCCCTGCTCAGATACAGGACTCGTGTATCCCTGGTTCCTGCCTATGTATCCCTCCTGCATCCAGTCCTGGGGAAATTGGAGAGAATGCCAGGAGCTGTTGCCTGGAGGGATGAAAAAGCCAACAGCTATGTCTTTCATTAGGATTAAAAACACATTACTTTTTAAGTGTCTGTTTTCCTTTGTTTGCCCTGTTATAATACAGGCCATATACAGAGATAGAGAGAGGATCCTTTAAAGAGATATGTGTCTGAAAGAAACAATATGTGTCTAAAAGAAGCTGATGGATGTAGACAGAGGCCAGTAGCAACCAAGATACCCACCAGAGAAAACTGGGCAGGCCACCCACACCCAGGGGAAGCAGGGTTCACATTTCAATGGGTCTTTTTGTGTAATGCATTTATATCACTGCAGTTATTTAGCAACTTCCCCCCATAATACTGCAGCCTCAGTGGTGATACACTCCTGCATATATGACATTCGGTGGCCTGATACTTTAACCAATGGAACTGAATCTGTCTTTTCCCAGCATGCTTAAGTGCCTAGAATTTTCATTACTTCATATAACACTGTGGGGAATTAGATAAAAAGCCTCTCTCATATTAAAGAATAGCTCCTTAGAAGAGATTCCCAGCAGCAACTTCGGCTCAGAGCATATAAACAGTGATAGGCACTACCCAGTTGTTGTGCAGAAGAAGCGCTACAGATGTTTCCCCCAGACCGACTGTGTGGAAATTTGGACCCTCACAGGTTTCATCTTTCAAATGGTTTTTGCTTATTCCATAAGAATTTGAAAATTGTGAATCACAGTTTCAATTTGTATTTCTTCAGTTTCTAAATAATTTAAAGAAGCACGTAGTAGCCATTTCTAGTTCTTTTGATACACTCTGGTGGGGGCAAGGATAAGAGTCTACCCAATTGTTTTCTTGTCCTCAAATGTCTGGTGTGATTACAGAACTAATTCTCACCACCTGAGAGTGACAGGAAGTGGCCCTACCACTAGATGGAACTTTCTGGATCCCTGGTGCCACGTAGGGGCAGCAGGGGAGCCCTGCTCCCTACATCATACTTGCAGGAGTATAGCGACCACAGGCTGGGGGTTATCTGATAACCAAAGCCAAGGCAAGCATGAGCTCTTGATCAAAATTCTCAGTGTTGGCTGTTTATCACAGTGTAACAATTACCCCAAAACTTGGTGACTTAAAAAAAGTAATCAACCCAAATGCCCCCAAACTGGCAAATGGCTGAAAAAGATATAGTATATTTACACAATGGAATATTATTCTGCAAAGAACTGACAAATATGAGGCATTTGTGATAACATGGATGGACTTAGAGGGAATCATATTAACAGAAATAAGTCAAAAAGAAAAAGACAGAAATCATATGGTCTCACCTATAGATGGGATATAGGATTAACAAACAAAAGGCCAGGAAAAAGTAAAAATAAACTGACAGCAGAGCTTGGGTAGACAGTGAGGGAGGGGGAGCGGAGAGGGAGAAGTCGGGGGAGGGAGGAGCACAAGAAGATTAAGATGAAGATTCACCCATGATAGGATGGAGGGAGAACCCCAGGGAATGTAATGATGTTTTATACACACACACACACACACAACACACACATATACATAAATATGTAAGCAACAAAATGATTACATAAAAAAGTTTTTTTTAAGTAATCATTTGGTTCCTAATATTTTCAGAGGGTCAAGAATTTAGGGTGCTCTGGCTGGGGTGACCTGAGGCTGCCATCAGGGTTTGATCAGAGCTGCCATCTCATCCAGAGTTTGGACTGGGGCCAGGTCCTCTTCCAGAGTATTTTCTTCTCTGTCAGGCTGAATTGCTGGCTGTCAGTTGGGGGCTCAGCTCCACATATGGGGTGCATCAGAGCTATTGAAGAGTCCCCAATGCAAGGCACCTTTCCTTCCCCAGAATAAGGGACCTTGGCAGGGATCACCTCTGTTTTATTTCACAGACTGGCCTGATTGTGTTCAGGGAACAAGGGTGTGAATATAAAAGGCAGGACCCCTGGGATCATCTGGAGGTTTCTCTCACTCACTGACTCCACTTTCAGAAGTTCATTCTTAGATGAAGTGTGGGTGTGAGCACAGGTTCAGCAACTAGCAGATGATGGTCTTTCACAGACACCAAATGGTTTCACTATTATATGGGACATGGGAAAGATAAACAAAAGGCCATGAAGAAAAGTCAAAACAAGCTAACAACCAAATTGAAGTACACAACTCGGGGTGGGGGGGTGCAGGGCAGAGTGGGGTCAGGGAGGTGAACTCCCTGACCCAGGAAGGGTCAGGGAGGGTGAACCCCGGGCATTACAAAGATGTGAAATTTATATATAAATAATTTGATTATAAAAAATGATGGCTTTTCAGTATTGTTTCTAAATTGCAAGGAAGCAAGAAAGAAAATATAAATGTTCATCAGACTGAGTAAGTCAACAATAAGCATGAAATAGAATTGTATGCATGATGCTGCAGAAAGAAAGTTTACAGCTTGGAGAGATGAGCTCATAACACATAATTAAGGGGCAGAATAGCTTCAGTAGAATCCTTCTGTTCGTAAAAACATCTTTATAGAAAAACACAGAAAATGTGTGAAAGGCTATGTACCTGGGTGATACAGGTACTAGACGGACCCACATCCCCCACCTTCCACTGTGGTTGGAGGATACTTCCCCCCTCATCCAGATGATCCACTTTGGTCAGGGGAGGACGAAGCAGCCCCATGGCCAGTTCTGAGCCTGAACTCCAGGAGCCTGTGCCCTGCAGTTCCCGACTCCCAGAGAGGAGTACGCCTAGGAGTAGAACTTTCAGAAGGAGGGAGAGGCCTGGAGCAGATTGGACTGGACCCAACAGCAGCAGAGTAGGGGAAGGACACACCCCACCCTCGGTGCCCCTGAGGCTTCAAAATGGCTTCCACTGACAACACAACGACAGACTAGGAAAAGGTGTTACCTGGATGATAGGTTTCTTCTCTTACCTGCACTTCCAACATTTTCTACAGTGAGCATATTTTCTGCAATTAACATATAGAGGCCTGAAGAATGTTTTAGTATTTATATCTACTATGACTATATTATTGTACTATTTTATTTCCATGTTACTATTACATATTTACATGTTAGATTTAAAAGTCTTATTTTATTATTCATAGTTTATAAATATATTACATATTTATATAGTATGCATTATATATTTATATAATACATAAGTATATATATATTTTATAGAGAGAGGGGAGAGAAAGAGAGAGGTATGAGTGGAGGGGACTAGTGCCCCGTTGCCCACCAGTGTCTTCCAGTGTGGGAGGCCTTGCCCAGTGGGTGGCCTCAGTTCCACACTGCTACTGATATATATTTAATATAACATAATATATAAATATAAAAATTATATTTTATAAAATAAGGTATTTCTATATGATAGCTTATTGTTTGTATAAATTTTATTTTTATGTATCTTATGCATTTTTATGTTCTTATGAGTTTACAAAGAGAGTAAGAGAGATAGAGTAACAAGCTTTGGAGAAGCTTAAGAGAAACCCTTTCTAGTAAAGCAGCCTGTCTCTGTTCCCAGTCTCCTACAGATACCTGGTAACTATAATTATAATCACCAGGCATAATTTGGCACCCTTTTTCTGAAGTGAATTGTGAACATGCCACCATGTTGCCAGGAGTCCTTGAAGAGTAACATTTTCAGTGGGGACAGGATGTCCCCCCAAGCTAATGAAACAGTTTGTTGTGCCTTTTCCTGCTGTATTTCATCATTTCAGAATTGCCATGCTTAGGAAACAGGAACAATAATATTGCCACATTTGCAGGTTTCCTTTTCCTTCTGAGTTGTTTCCCGAAGATAAACTCACAGATTGAGACTACATGGATGGGAATGAAATTCCACTCCCTGTTGATACGGGTTTAAATGTCTGCCTTCCAGAAGGAACCATCTGCATTTTTCCACCTGTGGCACTTGGTGCCAGTCTGCAAAGACAACCCTGACCACCCACACCCAGTCCTTGAAGAAATGGACCTGGGTTTTATTGTGAGGGGTAGCTAGGGGTAGTGAATGAGATGGAGTCAGAATTCATTGAGTGAGTCATCTGGAAAGCTCCTTAACAGAGGCCAGAGAGGGAAGTGAGACCCTCTTTACCACTGATACCTGCTCCGGGCATGAGGTAACATTTCCACAGACATACTGGACCCTGAGGTTGATGAGGATGGAAGTTCCCCATTAATAATATAGAAACATCATGCAGAACTTCCATTTCCTAGCTCTAGGCTTATTTCATGTGTAAGTGTAATTCCTGTATTAGTTAAGTCTTTGAAATTAAGATTTCTATTATTTGCAACGAGCTTGCTTTTAACCTCGCTAAAACATCCAGACCTTTGGCTTTACTAAAAAATTTTAAATTATTCATCATTGGGCTGTCACTGTCACTCTACTGTGTGTGTCTGAAGGGACAGACTAGGTAGAAGGACTAGTACAAGCAAAGCTGTACAAGCAGGAAAGGATAGACATTTTCAGGGACACAGAGTGGCTTCCCGGAGTATCAAGGCCATCAGCTCTCACCTTCTTAAGAGATGTCAGGTGAGACATAAATCTTTATCATTCAAGTCACAGGACCATTGAGGCAAAGCATCCCAAAGGGGACTCAAGCTGTGTTTCTGTTCCCATTCTCTCTCTACCCTTCTCTAGCTCTAACAGTTTCCATAGAAGCAACAACAGGAAGGGCCTCACACCACACCTTCCACCCCCGCCCCAACTTGGTGAACAACTCCCTATGAATATAGACAGGTTACACAGCTTAAAGAAGGAGCCAGAAAATTGACACCCTCCAGAGCAGGAGAGCCCAGCCCTGCTGGAACTCTGTGAAAGGCTATTTCTGTCCTCCCTAACTGAGATGGAGACATGCCATCCAGCTGATAAATACCTCTTTGTGCTGAATGGATTTCCACCGACTTGTGAAGTGTCTTTAATGAAAGCAGCTGCGAGCTGCCCTGACTCTGCAGCTTGGGGCCAGGGACAGAACACTTGTGGCAGTTTGGGGAGCCATCCCGGAGGCAGCAGCCTCTGCACAGCACACAGACAATATCCAAGGACTGGGCAGGTAGCCAGTCCCATGGAGCAGTCCTGGGCTCTTGAACAAGCAGCAGGGAACCAGAGAGGTTTGGCAATTTAGCCCTTTGGGATCAGCTGGCATAGACCAAGCCCCAGAGGTCAGTCAGCACTCCACACACATGACCACAGGACACACCTGCCTCCTACCTGCTCCAGGTCAGTCAAGGCCTTTCCTGGACAGGCTTTGCTCTGCAAACCTCTGCACCCTCTCTCTTAGCCAGGAGGTAGCAGTTGGGGATGCAGTGTTTCAACTACCAAATATTTCCATCAACCCTAGCATACAGAAAGAAGAGAAACTAGAGGTCAAATGATGAGCAGATTCAGAGAAATGAAGAAGAAGGGGCTGTTGGCATCAATGCTTTCAGACTGAGAAGCATAGACAAAACAACAGGGAGTGATGAGGGTGCAGAAGATGAAGGACAAAGGATGGGTTAAACCCACCTGTTCCCTGAGCTAATTGTCCTGCAGGTATTCCTTTTCCCATGGGAAACCCTCTTCTCTCCTGAAAAAGCAAAGGGTCAGGTGTCAGTGTTGAACATCACTGTTGTAACCAGTGACAGGATATTATGGGCCATGGGGACCCCATCTGCATGCCTACCACAACCAGTAACTCTGGAATCTGTATGTGACCCGTCTCCCCTTCATGGATTTATTGAAGCAAAATACCTAGAAATGTGCCTTTTCAACTGAGTCGTTTCTAACATGTCACCGGAGAGTCTCGGCTTTTCCACAGCAGGGGCACTCACAGCCTGTGCTCCACTAGAGTGTCTACAGAGGCAGGGTCTCAGAAATGGGATGTCATCCACTGTGTACCCTTCAGTCAAGTCTACAGATTAACTAAAATTTCTACCTGAGTCCCAGAGACAAGAGTCCTCAGACAAGTCTTTCATGACATGGTGGAAGGTCAGGGGTGGGCTGGCAAGCCATGTTCCCCCTGTGGTTCTGATGCTGGTCCAGGTATAGCACAACCAGAAGCAGGCCACAGGGTCCATTATATCCTGAAGGTGCAGGCAGGGCCCTCCCCACTACAGCAGGGACCGGGGACAGGAGGATGCCTGCACCCAAAGCCCCACAGGCTCCTGGAGCATTGGCAGAGCTCTCCTGAGAAAAGGGAGGCTGTGGCCAGCCTGAGGTCAGAATTGGGCCATGCTTCTCCAGAAGGGAGGAAAATACTCCATTTGGGGTAGGTAGTGGGTGCTCAGGCAGGACTAGAAAACCTAGGTTCAGATCCCAGCCCAAGACCTCAGTTTCCCCATCTATAGAGTAGGCATGATCCCTATGGTGCAGTGGTGCACAGCTAGTTGTCCCATCCCTAGCCTCCCAGGAGCTGTGTATCCACTTGGTCAATCTACAGGATTGTGGTCAGAACTCACAGGCAGCAGACAGGTCCCAAGAGAGGAATGGAAAGTGTTCTAGAGGCTGTGGAAACTAAAGGACAATGCCCACCTGGTGCTCTGAGTCAGGGGTCTCCCAGAGATAATGGGGAGAAAGCTGGGGGTACAGAGAGAATGTTCTGGAGCATCTGGGGGCCTCCTGGAGGTGGCAGGCCTGGCTTGGGGATAAAGCACTCTGAGGCTGGTCAGGGAGACAGGGAAAGGTGTATTGCTAGAAAGACTGCCTGGCTCCATTGTCACTGAGGCATGTGGACACAGTGGTCCCACAACTGTCCTCTGAGCAGGAGCAGAACTCTCAGACTACTCAATAGGGAGGAACCACTGTATGTCCACAGGATCTCCTGCAAGCTAGGGTTGGGCCCTCAGCCCACTCTGTTCCTTGGACAGTCAGGACAAGCAGCCAACCCTCAGGAGAAGAAGAGGGCACCTACATTAGACCTAACCTGCAGCAACTTCTCTCTGCCCAACCACAGACCCCAATCCTGCTTGTGCTCTAGACACATCTTAGTTCCCACATTCAACTATGGCCCAGTTACCTTGTGACCCGAGTCAGCGGTCCATGTCAACAGCAGGCCTATCATTAGTGGTTTACAGAGCTGGGCTGAGGGACGTCTGGAGCCTGGACAAAGCAGACATGACCAGGGCATACTCAGGGCAGCACTGGGTGTAGGCTAAGGGTCAGTGTTTTGGAGGGGGGGTAGCTGACAGCAACAAACAAGCTGGAGGCTTCAATGCTGTACTGAATGAAGGGGCCACTGTAGGTGACAGAAAAAAAAAAAAAACACTTGGCGGCTTGAAGAGAGAACGTGCAGGAGGGAACAGAATGGGAGGGGGTGCAAAGGAACACACTTTGGGGCAGGACGTAGAAGGGAGGGTGCAGGATCCCAGTCCCTTTCTGGCTGAGACACTGCGTCCCTCGTAATGAGAAGGGATACTGATCTCGAGTGCTGATCTCTAACCTACCCCGGGTCTTGGCTGTGCAGAGTCCAGAAGTGAGGATTTTCATAAGATTTTAGAGATATTTAAGTTGGTCCAGGACATAATCTGACTTACTTTTCAAAATAGGATTGATTAAAGAAGGGAAAAAAGAAGTGGATATTTCGGTTTGTTGTGTGGTATTTTTATTTATTCATCATTGTGTTCCTGGGGTTCTCCCACCACCATGTCACCCGTGAATCATCATCTTGATCTTTTGTACTAGTCCCTTCCCTGATCTCCCTCCCCCTCCCAAACTGCTTGCTTTAGTTCTGTCATCATCCTGCTAGCTTTGACTTTTTCTTGACCTTTTGTTTGTTTTTCCTATGGTCCATCTATAAGTGAGACCATCCGGTCTTTGTCTTTTTCTTAAGAACTCACGCAACTCAACAAAAACAGCAAAAAACCCAGTTAAAAAATGGGGAGAAGAACTAAAAAGACAATTCTCCAAAGAAGAAATACAAAAGGCCAACTGGCATATGAAAAAATGCCCATCATCATTTACAATCAGTGACATGCAAATCAAAACCACAATGAGATATCACTTTACACATATAGGAATAGCCCATATTTAAAAGAAGAAGAGGAGGAGGTGGAGGAGGAAGGAAAGAAGGAAGGAAAGAAGGAAGGAAGGGAGGGAGGGAAGGAGGGAGGGAAGGAGGGAAGGAGGGAGGGAGGGAGGGAGGGAAGGAAGGAAGGAAGGAAGGAAGGAAGGAAGGAAGGAAGGAAGGAAGGAAGGAAGGAAGGAAGGAAGGAAGGAAGGACGAAAGAAAGAGAAACTACTACCTGAATGTTAGGTCAGGTTTACTTTAGCTTTGCCAACTTGTTTAAAAAATAATTTTTTTAAGTAATATATATTTTAATTGAATAATTTTTGTTTACATTTGCCTTTTGGGTGTTCCTCAAAATACCCAAGGTAGGGGAGCCAAGGTAGGGGGGCCCTGCCACCATCCCACTACCCTGGTTTCGCCATCTTTTCTTTCACTGCCATTTATTGTTTAATTTTTAGTCCCTTAGGTTCTTGTTTTTCTTTCCTGTAGCAGTGTCCTCTTGTCTGGTGTGGACGTGGTTTCCTGGGACACAGTGGCCTGTGCTCAGTTTTCCAAGTGTCCTTTTGCTGCTGGCCACCAGTTCACACATGACTGTGTTCTTTCAGTGCCTCCTCCTTTCTGATCAGCTGCTCCGACCCATCTTCTGTCATATTTTGCTCCTTCTTTGTTTTGAGGTTCTGGTTGCTGGCGTTAGGAGCATTTCTCCTGGCCAAAGTTTGTGCACCAATTCTTTTTGATCAAGATAGGCCCTGGCAGATGGTTGGTCTGGTTTGTCATGGGGCTGCTGCCCGTCTCTGTGATTTTTCTCACCCTTTGGAGGGTCCTTTGATCATTCTGAAGGCATCTCTGAATGGGAAATTCCATTCCCATCTTTGTAGATCACAGTGGTTGTATTTCTGAGGTAGTTCGTCTCTATAATCAGTCTTACAGTCCTGTGTCCTGTGGATATGACATGTTTGTTGTTCCAGAATACTTCTTTGTTTTTCACCTCTGTAATTGTTTGCAACTGCTGTTGAATCACTGATTTAGTTGCTTCTGGTGAGGGTTGACTGGATTTGGAGAAGACCAGAGGGAATGACCCCTACCACCCACTATCCTCTATTCCCAGCGTATCCCCCTCCCTACCCCCCCCACCAGCCCACACATCCATTAAGGGGGGGCTCATGCACAGCAGCATGGCTGAACCTGGTGTGTGGTTGGGACTACCTCCGCCTTCCCCAGCCACTAGGTGGTGTGGTGATGGGGGTGGGGGGTGCCCCCAGATGCTCCCTGCCACCCTGGCAGGAGGCAGGGCCCCCCTACCTTGCGCTCTCCAAACCCCAAAAGGAGCACAGCAGGCTGGATGGCAGGGACTGGGACCTCAGTGCATGGCAGGCAGCATGGCTGAACCGGGCGTGTGCTAAAAAAGAATTTTTTTAATGACATTGCAATAGCAAAATAAAATCTCATTCTTTATGTTTCTTCAAAATTCTTTTTTCCCCTCTGAGGTAACTCCTCATCCAACGATAAATAACTACCCCAGAGTAAAAAATGCAGACATACTGACTAGGTCACAAAGATAAATCTCAAACCAGATGCAAGACTTTCATGTACCTTTCATTTGATTTTATAATAGACCATAGTGTGACACGTCAGTATTTCCACTAGAAATAATGGCTCTCATCCAGGGCTGGGTGTGGGTACATTTTCCAGTAGTAACTAAAAACTAGTTATGTCTCTTTTCCAAGAATCCTTTTCTTCTACAAGAAGAAAGCAAATGTTAGCTACATAAGAAATTGGCCAAGCTGAATCCTCCAGGTTGTTTTAATTTTGTTTTTTATTCCAGTTCTCACCTGCTCCATAAAATTTCTCCAAATGTAGGAATTCAGACTCCACAAGCTTGCTGAACAAACTCAGACTTCAAGGTATTTCACTCTTGAAATTTCTCATGACTCAGACATCTCAGCTTCATCTATAAACCATGGCTCTATAGTTTCAAACATAACAAAAGTTAAGCTTTCTAAAGTTTCTTAACATAATGTAAAGCTGCTGATTCATTCATTTAACAAAAATACTTTAAGGGTTTACTGTAGGCCTTATACAACAAGGTCTGGTCCCTGTCTGAAGTTCCTTACAGAATGGAACGTACACATGGAGAGACACATAATATACTGAAAGTCATCCAATTTCCAATTCTTATTAATTTCTTATCTTTTTTGCTACATGTACTTTTATTGACATATTGGGAGGTAAGTCAGTTTTTACCACCTTCAATGGAGATGGTGGAAAGGCCAAATTTTATTTATTCTATTCACAAATAGTGTTTTGTAACTTCAATCATTTAAGTATGCCATCACCTTGACAAACATAGATACCATGACACTGAATGTACTGTTATTTAATAGTTTTCTCTGAATGACAAATTTTAGTTTAATTTAACGTTCTTCAAAAGAAAATTTCCTATTTTTGTGAAAAAATGGGAAACAGAATCACTCATATAAGTGGAGGCTGATTATAAAAATAAGTACAAAGCAAATTTAAACAGTATTTCCTTTAATAATTAAAATGATACAGCAATAAATCTGATTGATTTATGAAAATACAGGTCAGAAAATTAAATTGCTAAATGTGAAGGATGGAATAGTCAATAAATAGCAAGCTTGATTTTTTTATTTCACAATTTCTCCTCTATTTATTCAAACATTACCTAAATATATGGTAATGTCATCATATATAACTATAGTAATATCATATGGGTAGTTTTATTGTCCATGCTGTTACTAAATATTATTTAAATTTTAGCCATATTGCCCATTTTTTAAAAATCAGCCTTGTACCTCCATGCATTTTTCTTTAAACATGCTAAACACTGTAATCTTCTTCTCTGCAATGCTGAAGAGTTTATGATTTATATCACTTACTTGGCATTTTGCATAACTAAAGAGTTTTCCTTTTTCAGTATAAGTGACCTCCCTTTCCAATGAGGTTGTAAGGAAATGGAGGGCAGAGACCACACTTTATATATCTTTATGGATTAATTTCAAAATGTCATATAAGTTGCTTCAGCCACAGTACATTAGGCCAACTCCAGGTTTTGGTGTGAGTGACCCTGCCTACCTATTCAGTCAGATCAGGGAGATCTGTAATGACACAGATATATGGGTGTGCATCTAGGGAACAAGAAGTTAGTGGAATGGAACTCTTGTGTGAGAGATCTGCTCACCCTGCTTGTCCTGATGGAAGCATAGCAGGGCCTCTGGGACCCAGGGCGTGTTTCTGCTCCTGGATGGACTTGTTTTGTTTTTTATCTTACAGTTGTTGAAAACCATTGAACTGGGATGCACTAACCCTCATAGTAGGGGAGGGGGGACTTTTAAATGTGAGAACAGGTAAAGCACTGATGGGTGCTCCAAGACCCTAAAACTGGATCTGTCAGACCTCCAATCTACAAAATCGCAACCAGTCCATACCCTGTTTTCCCCAATCCTGCCCAATCCTCTGCTCCTAACCAGAATCTCTAAGCTTCTTTTCTACCCATAAACCAGAACCCCTATCACTCTCAATTTGGGAGTGTAACTCTTATTTTTTATGGTATCCATAATAAACATTCCTTACTTGAAACAAGTTTCAACTTTTTCATAATTTGTGTGGGATTAATTGGTGGAAGCCAGCCAAAGATACTTCCAACTGAGTAAAAGAGGTGCTGATCATCTTGAGATGTCACAGACTCACAAGTAGAACTTTCAAACTATTTTCACAACTACCATGGAAGGTTTTGAAGAGGAACCCAGATAAACAGTTCCCAAAGAGTCTACCAAGAAACTTCTTTAATCACTATACTAAATTTTGAGTTACTCCAATTCCAAACTTCGTACTTAAAGCAGGCAGCCTGGGTCCCCTGAGCAATGGCAGCCATTTTCTGCCTATAATGGAATAAATATGCTCAACTGATGACAAAGGAGGAAACCCAGCACAACTAGAGCTCAATAAAGTTATCTACAACAGGTGGAAGGAAACTTAAATGGATAAAACCCATCTTAATGAGTCATTTAAACATATCTCTGTTTCAAACAGAAGGATTTACTCAAAGTTTCATCACACGGATACTGAATGAGCTCCTAAAAGGAAAGGCATGTTACTTTAGAGAAGGGCATTATTTTACCTCAAGTTTGCATCATGTCTAAATAGTCAGATCAAGTAGCCTTTGGTCACTTTGACAATGTGTCTTCCTCCTTGGCATATTCTATTTGACTTTCCCTTACAATGTAGCTCCTTATCTGAGTTTGTAGCACTTCTCTTTAAGTAATTCTAAAGTACAAGCTTCTCCAAATCACCTTGCTTTCTGTCTCCTCAGCAGCTTACAGAAAATTTGACTAGTTTGTCCATTTTTCTGACCAGTCTGTTCCAGGTTTTAAACTTTGGCTTAAGACTGCCTATGATTATTTAACCAATATAAATAATGCATAAAACTAAGTGAGAGTTCATGGGAGGTGACCTCAGCAGAGAAAAATTTTATGCTTCATCGAGAACTTTACATGGAATTCATGTGACATCATGGCTGCCTGAATATTCTGATACTCACGTCATGGTGCTGCCATCACTGTCTCACCCCCAGCACTGAATCATTTCCCCTAATTTTCCCCAGTGAAGATTAAAAAGCATAATTTCCCCTAAAAATCAAATGTCCATATGCTTTATGGGACTAACTTGCCATCATCACAGACATGATTAATAAGGATTTTGTGGGGGGTGGGCAAGGGTATTGCCACTGTCTCATTAATCATCCTCAAGCCTCCTAAACTACTTAACTACTTAAGATGTCTTACTAACTGATGACAAGCATTATGATCAGCAATTATGTGTTTAGTGAGAGCTTCCTGGCAGTTGCCCTAAGTGAAAGCTAGCGACCTCATAGCAGCCAGTCAAACTTTGTTCCTGTTTTGGATGGGGAATACAAACTCTCTTAGCATCTGATTGGACAACAGGGTCATTCAGATAGGCAACAAATAATTTCCCAGGGCTGGCACACCTTCCATTCTGGAGAAACTGACTTCCTTACTTCAGATGCTATGCCTTTTTGGTAAATTTGAATTAATAAAACTAATGAAATAAATCTGGAAATATAAACTTCATATAAAAGCTACATTTCCCTGACTCACTCTTTTTATTTTTAAAAAATTACCACTTCTAATTTTATTCATGTGTTTTCTCTATATTCAGAGGGCTATTTTTCTTCTTCAGATAATTAATTGAAGACCTGAAACAAAGGTCCTGGAGAGAGGAAATCCATATGGTAGGATAACTTTGGCACAGAATCACAAGTTCTCTCCATTCTGAGTTCCTGCACCCTCTGTGACTATTAATTAACAGCTAAATTCATCCCCTTCTGTTAAATCCTCATATTAGGTCATGATTGCTGTTTCTAAAGGCTCTGAGCTAGCCTTTCCCGGTGACCCTGACATGCTGGTCTCCCCATAATCAACCCACACAGTGACCAATAAAAAAGAAGAAACTGGAAACACTGGCCATCTGATCTACATGGAAAGAAACTTCTAGAGCGGAGTGACCTAGACCAAGGGAATGACGTCATCCACTGATGCTGTTTCCAGAGAGGGAAATTCTGCTTCAGCAAAGAAAAGACTAAAGGTCAGAATAATTATATTAGGTCATCTCTGAAGTCATTGTCAATATAAACAAAAAGGGATTTCGGGATTTCCTGTATGTTAGTGAAGTGCCACATGACAGCTATTTCATCTGTCTGCACATCAGCTAATATTCATATTTGGAGCATAGTGGACAAAAGATGGGTATGTCTATAGAAAGATTTACCCTTGTAGATTAATAGTAAACACATTTAAATGTATATAGTTATATTCATATTTCAAGTAAGGTTTTTATGAAATTTGCTTAAAAGTATAAGTTCATTAATACCCATCTTACAGTATTTGGGGACAACATAGCAAAAATGCTTTATTCCAAAATTTCTGTCTGAGACTCAGGATGTTTACAGCACATATAATATTAATTACTTAATTCCCTATCTTAGTTTGTTTATCTAAAATAAGCAAAATAACATTTTCCTCTTCTTTCTTTGGAAGATATTAGGAAGAAAGCTATAATGTAGATAGTATACTCTTGGTTCCTTAGAGAAAGGAACAATTATGCTATATCATATCAATCTATATCAGATGATGGAGTGACATAATGTGTGTACATCCATATATTTCCAATGGTCCTATTATAACAAGATGCAAGAGTCTTTTTCTCTCTCTTGATTCTTATATTTCACATATATTTGAGAGGCAACAATGCATTGGTGTTGTGGAAGAAATAGAGATAGAAATTAGGGACAAGTGCATATTCTTTACAAAATAAGAAAATAATTTTGTAGGTAACTTTAAAGTTGATTTTTATAAGAAAGATTGAAGGGACAAATGTTACCACCAGGGGTGGTATGCTGATAATGATTACTAATTATATAAAAACTAAAGTCTTTAATTGATTTAACTTTGTTGAAAGTTTCTCTCACATGTTTGGCTTTCTGCTTTAATGAGTATAGTTAAGTCAGTGCTGAACTGATTTCTCAAAAGGATTCTTAAGAAAATATCGCTTCTTATAATTTTAACAATATAAAATGCAAAAGATTAGAAATTATATTCATCTTTACCTTTAATATAACACATTAAGAAAACAGAACAGTTCTAACACAGATGCCACTTGGTCACTATGTATTATACCTTCATTATGGCGTTGCTTTCAATTTATTAATATTTGGTTAGGGATTTTTATATCTAACTTCTTGGCAAACATGATCTATGATTTCTCTATACTGAAATGCTTTTCAGAATTTGTTATCAGGGCTATTAATTCTCAGCTGTGTATCTTAAAAGCTCTAAAATTGGGGTGTGTCCTATGATTATAAAATGTTACATTTCAGTGGGCAGGAATTTTTCTGTTATATTCAAGTTGCTCTTATGACACTAATGGGCACTTAATCTTGGCAAAGTATCTTAAATTGAAACACATATCAACCAGTCCCAGACAGCATTTGGTGAGCACTCCTGACCCCCAGGTCACCTGCTATCACTGCAAAACTTGGAACCAGGCCACACAAGCCAATCTTAGTCAACTTCTGGTGAGGGCCCTTAGCCCTTAATGGAGTACATTTTCTCACATCAAGAGGAAACCAAAACCACAGCAGCAGGCCCAGAAAACAATGGGTAACAGAACAGCACAAAGAAAGTTTATAAGACTACTAGTAGGACTATTACACACAGAAAGTAATAGATATCCAAAACCACAAAGATATAGAAGATCTATCCTTCCTATCAGAAATGGAATATATGTTTGCAATCATAAAGAATTTCAAATAACACATAGAAGATATAGAAAAGTGAATCAAGAATAAACAAGAAAATTCAGAAAAATAACTCAGTGTTCTGAGAAACACAACACATAGATCAAAAAGGACAATCTAAGAAAGACAGTAATATAATAGTAGGATGAAAAAAGATTATTAGAAAAGATGACAAGTACTGAAGAAAACTATAGAAGTAGAAACTAAATGTAAGAATAAATCTGTGAACATGAATGTGTGAATATACAAAATAAAAAAAATAGAAATGAAATTTTAAAAATGAAACAATTCATAACCAACCATATTATAAAAATCAATTTAAGAATAAAGATTTCTGAGAAGGGGAAGAGAGACAGAAAGGAGCAGAGAATAAATTTAAGCGAAAAAATAGAAGAAAACTTCCCAAACTTAAAAATAAATATATATGCAAACTAGGAAGCTAAAAAAAAAATCAAGGTACTGAAACAAAATGAAACCTACACCAAGATACATAGTGGTGAAACTTCCACGAGCACAAGAGAAAAAGGAATGTTGAAATTAGGAATGAGGTATATAACATATATTGTTAAAGGATCTCAGATCAAGTAGATAAGTTCCTCTGAACTTATCAGAGGAAATACTATGGGGAAGGAGTGAATAGAATATGATTTTCATATATATAATATAAAACTATATAAATATGTAGTTTATACTTTATATAAATATGAATATATATTTAAATATGTATTATATTTTATATAAGTATATAAAATATGTTCAAATATATAGTATAAATATATATGTAGTTTTATATAACCTGTCAGTCAAGAATATTCTATCCTATAAGGGTCATTTCTAGATATAAGGGGAAAATAAACACATTTACATATAAACAAAACTGAGTTCACAAACTCTGGACACCCTGAGAAGTATTGAAACTGAGACAAATTGAAGAATAGACACAAAGAACAGAAAAGAGGAATAGATACAACAATAGAATTAAGAGCAAAATGGCAACAATGGATGTTCAATAATTATACTAAATGTTGACAGATTAAACTCCTAAATTAAAAGAAACAGTTTCTGTTTGAGTTAGGGAATACAATCCAACTTTCTGCTTTTTACAGGAGACACACCTGAGCTCCAACATCCACAAGCAAATGGCTACTAAAAGAAGTAAGGGACATCTGTACTTAAAACAGATAAAAGATATTTTCAGTTAAATATTTTAAAAATATTTTAAAATGATAGGGATAGATAATATGTAATGACTAAGGGAAGAACATATCAGAAGGACATAACACACATCAATATATACACCCCAAATGAGGGCAAACCAAAGTATATTAGACAATACTATCAACTCAGAAAACTAACTTTAGAAAAACACATATATGGTAGAAGATTTTTTTTAATACACCATGTCACCAATGGGCAAATCAATGAGGCAAATAAAATAAATAGGGCATAAGAGTTTAAACAAAGGATTAGATCATATGGATTTAAAAGATATCCATAGGATTCTGGACCCCCCAAAAGCAACATACATGTTTTTTTCAAGTGACTAAGGGACATTTTGCAGGATTGACCACATATTGAACCACAAGACAAATCTATATTCATGAAGATTGAAAACATACCAAATATTTTCTCAGATTATAAAGATATGAAATTAGAAACTACAAAAGAAAACAAGTTAATCCTCTTACTGTGGATACTAAAAAACACATTACAGAAAGATCATAGGTAAATGAGTAAGTTAAAAAAATTTTAAAAAGTATCTTGAGACAAATGAAAATTAGAACACAAATTCCAGAACATATAGTTCTTTCAAAAAGATGGGATACTATTCAGGAATCAGAAAAGACAAACTTAATGCATATATGGCAATATAGATGGAGCTAGAAGAATAATGCTAGCTGAAATAAGCCAAAAAGAAAAAGACAAAAACTGGATGGTCTCACTTAGAGGTAGAATATAGGGAAAACAATCCAAAGATCAAAAAAATCGTAAAAGCAACAAACTCATAACAGAACTAAAGCATACAACTATGGAGAGGAAGGTGGAAGGCATAAATCAGGGAAGGGATGAGCACAAAAGATCAAGATAACAGTTCATAAGTAAATAAAAAGTACTTTTAAAATTAGAGAAAATCTCATTTTATTGTCACTAAGAAAAGAGGGAGAAGATGGAAATAAATATGATCAAAAGTGAAAGAGCAGGTGAAACAAACACTACAGTATCTAAAGGAAATTAAGACATTGCTATAAAAATTTATATGCAAATAAATTCAGCAACCTAAATGAATAGACATCTTAGAATTACTCACTCACCCAAGATTTAATAGAGAACAGAGTGAAAAAATGAATAAATAGAAAAGTTGAGCAAACCAGTCACAAGAACTCTCCCCTAAAACAAAAGGAACAGATAGCTTCACAAGTAAATTCTACCAAACTTTCAGATGAACTAATATCTATCCTACTAAAATGTTTTCAAAATTATGAGAGAAAAGGAATACTTTCAAACATATCTTATGAGGTGAACATCATTCTGATAATAAAACCAAAGACAACATGAAAAAGAAAACTGCAGATCAACTGCTTCAGCGAACATTGATGCAAAAATACTCACTAAAACTTTAGCAAACTAAATCCAACAAAGCATTAAAAAGATTATACATTATGACTAAGTGAGATTTATAACAAAGACGCAAGGATGGTTCAACATCCAAAAATCAATCAACATAACTCACCAGATCAATAAAAATAAAGAAAAGCCATATGATCATATCAATGGATGCCAAGAAAACATTTGATAAGATTCATAGCCATTTGTGAGGAAAATCCTTTAAAAATTCCTGATAAATGAAATGTATAAGCATGATAAAAAGCAAGAAGGAGATACCTAGCACTGATATTATTCCTAAAGTGAAAAATTAAAAACATATCCACAAATGTCTCGTACAAAACGACAATGGCTTCTACCACAAATAATATCATAAGCCATTAGATCAATTAGGCAAAATAAGATATAAAAAACACAAATTAAAAAAGAAGCAAAGCTATGGTTATTGGCAAATGAAATAAAATATACATAGAAACTCCTAAGACTTCATGGAAAAATTAATTAAAACAATAAAATTGTTAAGTGAAATATAAGGTTACAAACTAAAACTCAAAAATATGTCATCTTCCTATACAAAAACCATGAACTAGAAGAAAACCATCTTATTTAAAATCAAACCAAGAATAATTAAATATGTAGGAGAAAATCTCTTATAAGACATAAAGGATCTATAGAAGGAAAATATAAGACACTGCTAAAAGAAATAGAAGAAAACACAAGGAAGTAAAAAACATTCCTGTTCATGAATTGGAACTATCAGCATTGCCAGAATGGGCATTAAACCTAGGGAAATTTACAGAATCAGTGCAATCCCAATAACATTTTCAATGGTCATTCTTCAAAGAAATAGAAGAAATATTGCTGAAATTCATACTAAAGCACAAAGAGCACCGGGAAAACACACACACACACACACACACACAAACACACTCACAAGTCTACAAAAAGAAACACAAAGCTCTCTTTATGAATAAAAGATGAAACATTGTTACAACATTTTCAAACTTTGGTATAAAGTCACAAAAATTTAAACTGCAAAGTATTGGAATAAAAACATAGAGACCAACTAAATGGAATTGAGAACTCACAAATAAACACACATATATGAACAGCTAACCTACAACAAAGGAGTAAAAACTATACACTGGAACATGGAAAAACTCTTCAACAAACCGTGTTGTGAAAACTGGAGGACCACATGCAAAAGAATGTAACTAGACCACTACCTTACACCACACATGAAAATCAACTGAAAATGGAAAATCCTTGAATGTAAGATCTTAAACTGTAAGATACATAGAAAACATTGGCAAAACACTTCATGACATGAGCTTCAGAGCTTCATGAGCTTCAGATCATGAAGCTTCAAATCTTTGTGGATTTGTCCCTAGCAGCAAGAAAAAAGAAGACAATGTAAACAATTGGGATCACATCAAACTGAAAATCTGTACATTGAAGGAGATTACAACTAGAACAAAGCCACTTTAATGAATGGCAGTATGTACATCAAACATTTGACAAGGAACTTACATCAAATATTTATAAAACCCTACACAACTCAAAAATAAAACAAATAAGCCAATTAAAAATGGGCATTTCCCCAAATAAGACATAGAGATGAACATCAGGCACATGAAATAAATGTCTTCATCACTTATCATGGAAATGCAAACCAAAACCACAATGAGATATCACCTCACTCAGATCAGAATGACCCATATCAGAAAGAGCAAAAATAAGAGAAGGTGAGGGTGATGAGCAAAAGGAACCATAATGCACTATTGGCAATCCAACCCTTGAGATTAATGTGGCGACTGCTCAAAAGACTAAAAATTGAACTGCCATATGATACAGCATTTTTATTTCTACGTATCTACATAAAGAATAATAAAGCACTAGTTTGAAAGGAAACCTACACTTCTTTATTTATTGCAGTACAATTTTCAAATATCAAGATATGGAATCAACGTAAGTGACCAAAAATAGACAAGTGTATAAAGAAGATGTAATATATATATATAGATATATATATTCATAATGCAATACTACTCAGTGATCAAAGAGGACAAACTCATGCCACTTGCAACATGGTGGAGCAGAAAGTAATTATGCAAAGTGAAATAAGCCTGAAGGAGAAAGATAAATACTGCATGGTGTCACATAATATATGTAATATAGAGAGGCAAAATAAAGGGATAAATAAAGACAAATGTTAAAACCAATTCTTAAAAGCTGAACATAGATTTTTGGCATCCAAATATATAAATAAGTATATAATATAAATCTACTAATAAATCAAATAAAATAAATTGAATGCTTTTTCTTGAAATGAAACTGCCTCTCAATCCAGTGCCTGTCTAGTAAGAACAAAAATGCATTTTGACATATATATGATTTATGTGGGAGAGTCACAGAGAAAGAAAAACAGAAGAGTGAGAATTGCACATATGTGTCCATAATCATTAAAATTTAAAATCTAATGCCAATTGTTACAACACTGGAAGATGAGGAACGCTATCAAGGAAGACTATATTATGTTCATAAAATTGTTCTAGTGATATGCAGATTATGTTCCAAGAATGAAGAGATAATTAGGAATAAGGATATGACAATCCTGAAAGTCAACATGACTTAAATTATTGTATAGACTTCAATAGAGCTGGCAACTAGAACCATTTACTTAATCAATTTTTTTCTTAAGAATCATAGATGACCTTTTTTGGGCAGGGGGTTTATTTTACTTTTATCATTTTTCCCCTCTTTTTATTTTTCTCTTACATTATTGTAGTTCCCATCGTTTTCACACCACCATATCATATGTGTATTATCCTATTATTTTGTATTTTTCTCTCCCCTGTTTGACCCCCTTCCCTATCCTCCCATCCTCACATCTATGGTCAGTTTACTATTTTTAATATTTTCTTGACCTTTGTTTGGTTTCTCTATGGTCCATATGTAAGAGAGAACATCCAATGCTTATCTTTTTCCTTCTGACTTACCTCACTATGCCTAAAACCTCCCAGTTCAATCCTCATTGCAGCAAATGGCACAAATTTGTCTTTTTGATTGCTGAATAATATTCCATTGGGTAAATACATCACTGCTTTTTGATCACTTCATCCATTTGTGTCATTTCCTCACCCTGGTGTAAATAGTGCTGCAATAAACATAGGAGTATAGGTTTCCTTTTGAATTAGTGTCTTTGTTTCCTTTGGGTAGATTCCTAGGTGTAGAATCACTGGATCAAATAGTGGATCCAGTTTAGTGTTCTGAGTTCAGTTATTTGTTTTTACCAATTCAATCTTTGAAATGGATGAATAACACCACCTTTTGGAGAACCAAGTGAGTCTGTAGATTATGTGGAACTCTTGCACTTCAGATATACGTACAACATTAAAGGACCCTTTCTGCCTGCTACTGCTATGTTTTATAAGTTATCTGAAATTGAACAGAATGTTTCAGAGTCTGAGTTTACCAAATCTGATGCTTAGTTGACTTTAGTTCTTGCCTCTGGCTAGTGGCAACTGTTCTGATAGCCATTCCAATCAGACTTCCATCATATTCTGTAAGAAACAGGGAGAAGAATATTGGTGAGCTAAGTGCTAACCTATAATGATAAATGGCAACACTGGCTTTGATATCCTCCTGCCCTGTATGTCACATTTGTGAGGCTATTCAATATTATAAACTATGGACTTAAAAGTAAGTCTTTTTATACTAGTTTTAAAACATCCAACAAATATTGCCATTGAAAGAGAATGTGTTGGATAGCTAGTAGGTATGAAGGTATTTGTTTTTAAATTCTCAAGGATAGTGTTTTCACTTACTTTTCAGTTCACAAATCAGTGCACATTCAAAAGAGTTGGATGATTTGACTTAATAATATGAATTCTGGTTATATTCTGCAAGCTGAAAATTATCTTAATCAATTTGAGAGCTGGTACAACTGGCTCTCCTTATCCATGGGTTCTGATTCCACAGATTCAGTAACTTAGATGAAATATATCCATGTGTATCTAGGCCTATGATGGCTGTATCAGTATTAAACAGGTAAAGACATCTCTCCTTGCCATTATTGCCTAAACAATAAAGGATAACAACTATTTACATAGCATTTGCATTGTATTAGTTATTATAAGTAAAATAGAGGTGATTTAAATATACAGCTGTATGGATAAGGATTATATGTAAATACAACTTCATCTTATATAAGAAACTTAAACATTCTTGAATTTTAGTGTGGAATGGCCCTAAGAAAACTCCATGATACCAACTATGTATACTACTAGATGGGCTTTGGAACTACCATGGCTTATGACCTACTTGGGGAGAGAAAATAATTGAAATGGATACTGTCTTGTCAGTATTATCAATAATAACCCAGAATGTCATAGCCACAAACACTGTAGAAAGAACACAGAGGAAGTAAGGTCTAGGTGTCCTTTATACTTCCCCACTGACCCCAATCATCATTAGCAATGGGAGAATGAACAGAAGGTACTTTGGATACACAAAAAGCTGCAGGCCTAGAATCTTTCTTAGAACTAGACTTATTCAGTTGACTTTGGAACTCTACTGTGATTCCTGTGATTCCCAGTTTGCACTGGGAACATAGTACAGAAATGTACAGCACATCCCATTATGTGTAATTAGGCTTGCTGGATATTAATTAGCAAATACAAATAATGTCCTTACTATGATTTAATTAAACCAAAGCTGCTGAGACCTCTCAGTGTGAATTCAAACCAAATTTAAAGATGGAAAGAATATAAAAGTAGACCTATCATTTGTTACTTTCAGGAGCTCTTTCTCCATCATCTGCACCATAATAAACATCATAAACATCAGCAGTTCACTGGTAAGAGTCACAAAAGAAATGAACTTGAAGGAGGAAAGTGAGAGAGAACATGGTAAGAACACTTCTGTCCAAGAGAAAATGATACAGTGAGAAAACAAAGTGAGGTAAATACATATATTCAAGAACATTTCTACTTTATACCACAATCCTGGTAGTTTTCAAAGAAATGGGGGTGCAGAAATCCAGAGAAAAGTCCTCTCATCTTAAAGAGTTTTTCAGTGTAGGAGAATTGTCAGCATGATGGGTAAGTACCCACAATTATTTCTGTTTGTTTGTTTTAACACGGATCACCCTGCTCATGGGTTCTGAATGCACAGATTCAGTTTTTGCAGAGTAAGATCCATGACATTAAACATTAATGTGGTAACTTATAGCAGATAATTCAATCTTTCCATAATTTTAACTTGACTTTGTAGGCATATTGCTAAGATTCTAGTCAATTGAATGACTTCAATATGTAGAATTTTAATTTCTGGACACAATACAAAGCTTTAGCACATTCAGACACATTTCAGCATTTCTAGAGTATGTTCTGCATGCCCTGACCCAGCCCAGAATAAAGATTCATAGACATTTTGGGTCCTATTAAAGTAATACACTATAATAATATCTATAACAAATTACATTATAAATCAAAGCCAAAAATGAAATATGAGTTAGAAGAAAGCATGGTTTAGGGACCTAAATTTTATTTAAGAGTTGATATATCAGTAGTACAGAAAAAAAAAACTATCTTCATATTATCATATTGTGTTTACATACATTACACACTACTATGATCAGGGAGACATGATGAGCCTTGTTTAATCTTATCCAATGCAAAAGGCTAGGGATATTTAATCAAGCCCTTCCAGGAATGGTGAAAAATGAATATAACCTGAAAGTTATGCCCTCCACCCAAGCCCATTAAACAAAGATTAAAAGAAAGATGCTATTAAAATGTTTTTGACATTTAGATTTTAAAACATAAACACATTGATGTATTTTAATACTATAAAACATAAAAAAAGTAATATTTATAAAGGGTGGAATACTTTATGTTAAAGTAAACAAAAGAACTGTCCAGAAAGTCAAAAGTTATTATCCATGAGAAGATGCATGTTTTTTTCATTATAGAAGCAAGCAGCTCCAAAAGCATTAGGCACATGGTGTCCAAAGACAGCCTGCAAACTCATTGCAGTGTTCAACTTCACACCAACTATTCAGTCTGAAGTTGCCCTGCTCCAGGGAGAGCTGAATGTCCCTAGAGTCAAGAAAGGATATTCTCCATATGGGTGTCAGGTGAGAAGGAGCACGCCTTTAAATTCATCTTCATGCAGTATCTCTAAGCACATGTGCATTTCTAGCATATGTGTGCATGTACACACACATACACAAACACTTCTCCAACAAGTTCAGCATGCATAAGTGTTCACCTATTTTGTAGATATAGCTCATGTAAATAAGGAGATGCTCATCCACTTTGTGTCTCAATCCCTTTACCTAGTTGCTGGGCATGGATATACCACTAGGTTCTCATGGTTGTTGCAACTGGAAATGAAACTCAAAATTGGAGCAACAGTCTGGCACAGAATGGAAGAATAAAACCTGTTACTTTAGTCTAGTTTTCTTTCTGCCTGGTGTATCATGACTGAATGCACTTAAGTGACACAGGAAGCATTTATCCCTTGGGGCCACGGTTCCAAAACAGATAACCACAAACAAAGAAATGAAGTCCACTTCAGAAGAAAAAAGCAATATGACAGAAGTAGGAGTCAAGCTTCATGGAGAAGATTTCATAGCACTGTGGACCTGGCCCAAAGTGAGAACTCTACTCATTAAGGTAAAATTTATTTGACTTTGTCCTAACCAAATGAAATTTCTTTCTTCAAAGCTAGTACGTGCTGTACTGTACATGACGTCCTTGGGGAAGAAGCACACATATGAAGCACATTATGTGGTCTTTCATAACGTCAGTCCATCACATATACTCATTTCTCCATTTCCACAGCAGGGCAAGCCCTAAGTTGGCAATGTCTAAGCCAACTTAATACATAAAGGCTAATATATATTTTATGAGTTGTGTGCTTTAAAAATTGTCTGTGCTGAGAAGTCTCAAAGTGATTTTATGGGACAAAATATGTCCACACAAACACATGTGGACACATGTACTCATATGCTGTACTATAAATATGGTTCAATCACAGTCTTCTATATCTAGTGAAGAGTGAACATCCATACAAATAATTATGTAGCAAACCCATGATACCTTTGATGGGTAAAAAAAAGAGCTGTTGTGATACAGTGAATGGAGTGTATGTGTGGTAAAGAAATGTACACCTACTTGAGGTGGATCCTTAAGTATGAGCAGAGCTGTGCAGTAGGACTTAAGTGGAAACAATACTATCATGGTAATATATGACCTAAAAGGCACACTCAAAGGAAAGAAAGAAGTGGCAAGAAGGAGGGCATTTGTGAGCAGTGACAGAAGCCAAATTACAAAGAATCTTAAATGTCTGCATAAGAAATAGTAATTCTGTCTTCCATTTAAGGAGTGTTGTGCAGGAAAATCAGTTCCCATTCTGCATTTACATGAGTAAATGAAAACAGAAAAAAAAAGGGCAGATCCAAAACTATTCAAGAAATCAAAAGCACAATTCTTGGTATGGAGAAATAAAAGAATCAAGGCTAATTCTGAGTTTCTAGATAAGGTAATAGGGAACTGGTTAATATCATGAAGCAAAATCTGTAGTTTGAGAGATGCATACAAAGGAGAGAAGACTGATTCAGGGCTAGCTGCTGGTTCCAGAGACTCAAAAATAGGAGGTAATTAGAAAACAGGGAGTGTCCAAGAAAAGAAAAGCATTCCCAGTCCCACCAAAATGTGTAGAGCAAGGATAACAAAATCTAGACTGAAATAGTGAGGACTCAACATTTAAGGAGAAATTGGGTATACTGGAACACTTCAGAAGCCATTGCTCACTCTTACATTTATTAGTCAACTAGGGATAAAATCTTAAATATTTACAATTATTTAAACAATAAAACTTTATTAAGTGCCTACTGCATGCAAAATGCTATTGTTGGTGTAGTGACAGGTATGAAAAACCTCATAAATTAAAATTTCCTCTGTGTTCAAGAACCATATCCTATTATCAGATACTATGCAATTTACAGAGTGTGACATACCCCCTTGCACACTCACGTCCAGCAACAGGCCTCTGAAGTTCTAGAGTAATAAAAGATCAAGATGAGGAATTTCTATCTCTCAAATTAAAGATACTTCATTTTTTTCATATATATACATACACTTTATATATACAACTTATGTTGATTAGCTCTTTAGGTACATATAATAATAAAGTTTTGATAAGGTCCATCATCTTAAAATGATCAAGAAAAATCAATTATCAGAATAAGAATGAAAATAAAAGAAAGCAACAATTGTTTTGAGTTCATATAGGTTTTATTGATTGATTTCTTTATGTGAGTGGCAATGAGTATGTATAGTGGGGAGAGAAACAAAAAAAGAAAACTCTCTGTTTTACAGAGTGAACTATCTCATTTTTTAAGTCACAATTTTAATGAACATAGTGCAGAGCACAGATAATTATAACAAACCCAAATATCTAGAATGCAATCATTTGTAGTTTATACATATCATATATGTATATTATGCTTTATAACAAAACTTAGTGCATTCTGAAGGTCTCTTTGGGGATTGAAAAAGCATTGTGGACCATGCAGCATTTCCAAGATAACACCATAAACAATAATGATTGTACTAGCAAAGGAGAAAAGTTTCAGGTTACTAGAGATTCAATACCAATGGGAAAGTGATAAAAAGGGTTTTCTGAAGATTTTTAAATCTCATTCATCCGAAGAGTTCAAAAATTCTTTTGAGAATATAATTTAATTTATTTCTGCGTCACATCTATGATGTCTTTTCATTTAACCATAGATAAGTATAGCCAAGATATATTCCGAAGTGTCCCATTGTGTATGCAGATGCTCCATCATGGGACAGGGATTAAGTATCAGACCTACTGGTTCCCGTTGCAGTGTTCTAGCCAGAAAATTGCTATCTTCAAGATAAACTGCTAGTAAAAACGGGGAGGAATTTATCTTCAAATCTAGTTGGAAAAGAAATAAATAGACTGAGTTAAAGACTTGACCTGACATACTAGGATAACTAAAGGTCAAGGCAATTTAACTTTCTGATGACAAAAGATCTCAGTTTTCAAATTTTTCAAATTTATTTTAAAAACTAAGTCCATTGGAGATAAAAGGAAATCAGAACTTCCCTGGTTATAATTAGAGTAGGAAATCCAAAGAATGCTTTAGTTTGGAGCTTTTCTGGAACTTAAAAGTATATAGAAGTTGCAGAGAAAACTGGTCCTTTATTTGGAAGAGTTTAGTAAAGGGGGTAGGTAGGGGAAAACCTGATCAGGGTGGTCAGAATATGAAAGAAATTATCTTTAATCCATATTGCACAGCAGGTACACTATTCATACTCCAAGCTGTTGTTTATTTGGGCAATTTTAAAGCTAAATGGATGGGAAGCATGGGAAAAGGCACTAAAGTGCTCAGCTTCTTTCACCTTGCTCCTGTTACCAGCATTGTTCTAATCATTTGAGTGGGGAAGGAAAAAAAAAAAGAAGCCCTTTGTCTATGAATTAGGTAAAAATTGGAAACAGCAGCAATAAAACCAATTCATAGAGGAGTTTACAAATGAAAACTTCAGTGATGGATGAATCATGAAACTTACTGGGAACTTGATGACTTCCACTGTGGCAATGAATAGGGGGCTTTCTGTTTAAAGCTCATTTGCCAGACAGAGTGACCAGAGGTCTCTCCAACACAAAGACAGCAAAGGTAACCAGTCTTGGGTATTTCTTCGTGGTGCCTGAAGTGCACATAGTGATGCTCATAATCAATAACATCTTAGAAAACTTAACACCACCCTCCCTAGGAAGACCAATTATTCTTTTTAATTTGCCTTAATTTTTCATCTTCATTAATAATTACCGGTGATTTGACATGTTGTCTTCTATATACTGATTATCCTTTTTAAAAGTTTTTAAAAAACTGTTGCACCTATAGAAATTATACTTAAATATCTAGCTGTGATAGATGTTGCCTACCACTATTGGACTCCTTTTGGAGGAGGCCAGCATGGCTCTAGCTTTGGTCCTAGTGTTGCCTGACACAGAATTACATACACAGACAAGAATGTGACCCTCTCTGCTCCACTGCTCCCTGAATAAAACAATTATGCAAATTGTTTTTATGTAGGCTCAAGAATGTGCTATGTGCATTTTCAGTGGGCCTGGAACAGTGGCCTTCCTAAAAATGATAGAAATGCTATAATTAAATCATTTCAAGCAATCTGAATCGAACATAGTGTTACTGTGCCCTCTTTGTAGTCTGCAACTACTATCTTAAAGAAAGTATTAGACCTGTATCCTTCTCAAGATCTCTGGTTAGAGTTTCTTATTCAAGAACAAAAGGAAGGTTGAACCCCTCATTAGAAACAAAGTTATAATTCCTGCCCCTGCATTTCCTCCAATGTGTTTGGCGCTAGTGACATCTCAGGAGCAGACTGTCATCCCAGGATTCGATAAAACCATCATTTTGGCAAAACAAAACAAAACAAAAATTTGGCCTTAGGAAATCATGAGTCATCTCTGTGATCCTTCCAGCTGTGCTTTGCACTAGAGGTAATAAATCATGCGTAAATAATAATCACCAAAATTAAATGTGTGGATGTTGGATAATTCTTTGTCATTGTTACTCACTAATAACAGTAATTTGGCTAGGTGAATTGTATTGATATCAAATGTTCCTAGTATGCAGCTTTCAATTAGCAGGTCATGCATTCCATCTTCAAATGACACAACATTTCACTTGATAGTTCCCTGATCATATTTTAAAGAGTTTCTCTCCCTTTAGTTTCCTGTTTGCTTTTTTTTCCCTCCCTTTTGCTTTTAGGATCTAACTGCTTTTCCTTTTATGGCTAATACCATGTCCAGGTGACCACTGCAAATGTCATAGTTCAAAACCAGACAGGTTTGCTTTTGTGCATCTTTCTCATTCCAGGGTCACAGCCCGAGCTAGGCAACATATCCTGCACACAGACCCACATTCCTGTCCAAGAGGGATTTAGCATCTCTCACCCTCAGTTATGAGGTGCCACTTTTGTCCTATCCCAACCAACAACCAGACTTGGAGACTAAGTATGGAACAAAGGGCTTTTTTCAGAGAGCCTGATTCATGGTTCTAGTAATCCCCACAGAGTTCCACTTACCTGCACAGGGCACACACACACTGATTCTTTCCACCAATCTGGAAAATAAGAGTCAAGGTGAACTCTTTTCCAGACTCCTGGCATGCTCTACTCACTGAAGCTCATCTCCACTGTGCCCTCCCTGCCCCCCACCTCCCGACTTCACACAATGGTATGCATGACACATATCTTCATGTACTCTTCTAGAATAAAAAAATGCCAAAACTGGAGGTGAAAAGATCCAATCTAGTGACTTGTCTCAAACTACCCAAAAGGTTGGAGGTAGTACAGAAACTAACACCATGGGGATCTGATGATCCCTAACACAGTTTGCTACCCTCTGGGAAAGGTACTTGGGGAAAACCCAGCCCATCTTGTCACCCTTCCTTTAGGGTAGATAATACCCAGAAGCCAATATAAACTAAAGCTCTCATTTGACCTTTTGAGGTCAAAAAAAGTTAACGAATAAACCTGCTATTCACAGAGCTCAGCAATATGGACATCTCCTAGTTTTTAGTCCACATCTCTCTCCCCACTGTCTCTATCTCCTACATGAGATGGGACCACTGACTCAAGTTTCAAAGTGAGATATAATGTGAGCGATAAAAGCCACTCACACATGATTTAATTTTCACAAATAGCCATACTTAGAAAGTAAAAAGAAACTTAATTCATTAATGCATTATATTAATGCTTCATGTCTAAAGTGTTATTACTTCAAAGTATAAGAAATTTAATAGAGTATTCACGAGCTAGTCTATAGGTACTCATCAATTCTTTGAAATTTAGAGTGTGTCCTTCATATCTATAGTACATGGCAGGTTGGAACAGCCATATTTTCAGAGTTCAATGGCCACATGCAGTCGGTAGCTACCCAGGTGGATATGGGAACCCTTCAGGAGACTAGGTGAAGTTAAGCTCTTCCATAGACACAGAGCAGGACTCTCTACACTCCAGCAACACCAGCTTCTATGACCTCCATGCCATGGAAAAAACTAAAAGAAAAAATGTCAAATGCATGAACCTAGAAATTACCTTATGGTGGGTTTTAAGGTCTCTTCAAGCTCTAAGGTGACAGATGATGACAGTGACTCTGAAATGCTCAGAAGCTGGATATTCTATAGAACATCTGTTGTGGGCCAGAATTGCTCACAAAGTAAACATGACTTTCCCCTAGTGAATGAGAGTGAAGTTGTACCTTCTGAGAGCAAAACACAGGAGACCAGGCAGAGTTTACAAGAGAGTTAGTAACTGTCAGTTAATAACATCAAATGTGTCTGAACCTGGAGGAGAGACTCCATACACCTCATGTGAAGTAAACATAGCAGCGACAGCATAAGCATCACTATTACTTTTTAATGCTTAATGCAATTTGACAGGAGAAAAATGTTCTTAATCCTCACATGACAAAATAGAATACCACAGGCTGACTCCTCACAGACACATCCCATTAATGTCACCACTTCACTCTTGATCTAGTCCACAATGTTCCAGTAAAACTATCACCTATGTAGTCAATATACAGTTTGTGACTCAAGAAGGAAGCAAGGCAGCTTTCAATGTGTTCGTGGTAGTCTCAGACAGATCCTCTGAACAGAAAACCTAAAATCCATTATATTGACAGAGGTGCACACAGTAATGGCCACAGAGATACCTGGGGGACAACATGTAGAGGAAGGAGTCAGTAGGATCTTCAATGGGTCCATGGAGATACAAGCTTTGGTCAGAGTTTAGCTAGAGAGCAGGAACTTGGGAATCATAACCAAGAAATTAACCTAGAAAGTTAAGTATTAAGAATTCAAGGGGAAAAAAATAGTGGTGGAAATGACAGGTAAAATGGGTTTTCAGCTCTTCAGAAAACCACATTACAAGGGACTGCAGTGGTATTCAGTAACCGTGCCTCCAGATAGGGGTCGCTGGCATGCCAGAGCCACATGGACACAGAGAATCTCGCAAGGGTTAGTGCCTTGTAAGAGCGAGAAACCCAGACTTGGGGCCCTCATTTTTTCAGCTTCCTGGAGTCATGGGCTGTGGCAGATGGACCCCGCTGCCTGGCAGTGACCCAAGTCATTCTAAGCTCATCCTTCTTTCCCTTAAATAGCCATCAGAGGTTGAGGCTAGAATTAGATTGCTGGCACATTTTGTGCTATTTCCTTCAAGTTCATTAACTCTCGATGTCACCCATAGCAGCTGTGAGGTTTGACTTCATCAGAACCAAGACACAGAAGAAAAGTAGTCTCAGTTCATGAAACCTGGATCCTTTGAAAGACTGGTGTGACTCACACTAGTTTCTGGGACACTGAATATCAAAATGGCATGGTCTGTGGGCTTTTATGTCTTTAAAAACACGACATTCTATCATGATTATAGTGACCTCAGTAAGTGAACTGAAGAGAATAAACACCATCACTTTGTATGTGATACATAGAAGTCCATTTCATAGCTCCTGGTCAGCTCTGACACAACCAATATTCTGTTCCTTTCATTTATCCCTCAATCAATTTAACAACTAAAAAGCATGCACTTTGAAGTTAGACAGCCGTGCATTGCCCCTTGTTAGTTATATGATTCCAGCAACTTAAACAGTCATCTAATGTGAAGCATTTTTATGAGGATTATATGAGTTCATACATGTTCCAGCATTTCGTATCACTGCATAGATGCCCTCCCATAGATGGAATTGCTCCCTATATCTTTCTGAGTTTCTTTACCATCACCACTATTGCTATTAGATACTGAGTACTATTCTAGGAACAGGAAATCCAGAATGAATTGTGATCTGAAACTCACTCTGGTGAGGAGGTAGCACATGAACCTGCAGTTAACCTTCTATGTGGAAGTGCTACAAAGAGAGGATAGGCTATAAAGCATTAATTGATCATTGTGGAGAGTTCTGGAAAAGAGTTGCAAATCTAGGAATTTTAGAGCAGGCATCCGGGCAGGAACATTGGCAGCTGAACTCAGGCAGGAAAGTGTCAGCTAAGAAAACTTTCTTGCCATGCATTTCTGGATTCTAGGGAGTCCACATCCCCATATTCTTGTCTGCAGCAATTAGCTGCTTCTCTTAGCTGTCTCTCTCACTCCAGGGTCTCCCTTCCATAAATCACTGCAGAACAGGAATCGGCTTCCTTATGCCTCCCCTGCTAGGTAAAGTGTCCAGGCCTGTTGATCATTTTAGAGAACTTTTCTAAAACTAGGAAAGTACATGACTTTTTAAAATAGAATATTCAAGAAATATATATCATAACAGAAATAGTATAGCTGAGAAAACTTCGGTTATGCTTTTGCTAAGTAACAAGATTGACAGGCCTGAACACAGGTTCTTCAGTCCTATAGGAACTCCAAAGTTACTGAGGTATGGCAACAAATACCACCATTAGGCAGAACCCCAAAATGGTCATAGCAAACTGTGAGCCTCACTTGATGTCCAGACCTAAAACACAGAGTAGCATGTCCTCTCTGGGGTGAGAACAGTCCCATTATCTGAATGTCCTCCTGTATATAGTGAGCACAGGCCATGGCCTGAGGGTGGACATGGGCACTGGGACAAGCCTTTGGGCTTTGAGATGGTGAAATACCCGATACATTGACTGCTCCCTGGAAAGTTATGAGAGGGTCTGTGTGTTGCAAAGGCATAGAATAGCAGGGGGAGGGCAGCACAAAACAAGAAAGAAGAATACTTTACTCCAAAGGTATAGTTTCCCTTGTGCATTTTTCTCCTTTCAAAGGCAATCTTCAGATCCAATGGCTTATTTATCAGAGCAGAGAACATAAAATCCACGATAATGTATTCCCTTCCAGCACTAGAAACACAGCAGCCCACCTTCATGCTCTGGCATACAGACTGCTTTAATAACATGCCTTTTTCCCCTCATTAACTATTTCAAAGTGACTGAGTTTGTGGGCTTGTGGGGGAAGTTGTAAAAAGCAGATCAAACAAAATAACTTCTGCCTATCTTGGTCTCTCCTCATCTGAGTTCTTGCCCCTTCATTACTGCAATATGCTATTTACACTGCACTTACCTCTCATAGATTGGTCATAGAAAAAAAGTGGAGTCAACAAAAAAGAAGCAGAAGTGAGGTTCTGAAGCCATGACTGGGTGGAAAGTAACATCAGAGACAGAGGAAGCAAGGAAAAGGAAACTCTTCTCATCCCTGTCTCTGCCTGTTAGCTACCACAGTCCTTCTCAAAAACCCAGAGTAGGTTTTTGGGAAGGACTGTGTCTCACTGCATAGGCTGGACATCTGGTCATGAACTGGACAGTCCGTGATGGGGTGAGGGTGGCAGCAAGCACTGTCACTCACTGGGACAGCTCAAAGGAGCAAATGGTGGTGACATGCTAACCAGGTTGTCTTGAGAAAGTCACTATAAGAAACTTCCCTCTATTTTTATTTTTTAAATAAAAAGGCTGCATAAGAAGTTTTCCAAGTTTTGCTGAGGCTTTATTAAAATAGTGCATGATACTTACGAAAATGTGAGGGAAAGAGAGATAACCCATCCTATCACCAACATGTCAGCATACTTACTTCCAGCTTATCACAAAGTATTTTAAAACTTTATCTAAGCTGACATGTATTGTGTGTTGTTCCTATAACATGGTTAAGGAGTTTGGGTTGGGGAAAGTAAGAAATTTTTGTGATAAATTTTAATTTGCATTTAAAGAATAATAATCTTTTAACACCCTTCGAAAGAACAACACTGAAAAACTAAGAAGCAGCTATTTTTGTGCCCCTACGTTGTTTCCACCATTTAAGCATCCCTGCTGAATCAGCTCTACCACCTGGCAGTCTCAAAGATTCCACCACTCATCTCCTTCATTCAGCTCACCTTCTCTCCCCCACAACCTCGTACTTCCCTATCTCCACTTCTTCTAACCCCTTCTATCTCCCCACCTATGCCCTCCATTTTACTTCTCTCACCCACTTCTACCATCTTCACCTGGCACTTCCCCACCTCACCTATCTGTCACCATCTGTCACCTACCTGCCACCTCATCCCACCTCTCCCCGCTCCTCCTTCTATCTCCACATCTCTATCCCTCCACCCTCGCTCCACCTCCTCCCCCTTCAACTCCCACAACATATATACATCTCAAAATAGTGTCCTAAGGCTATAATTTCTCTGTGAATTAAATTTTATTCCCAGAAAGTGACAAGAGAAAAATCTACTCACAGTAAGTTGTGCCTGATAGGTAAGATGTGACTGAAGGCATTGCCATGGAAACTATGGACCAAACTTTCATCTAAATCACTGAAAATTAAAGCAATTCAGATCTAATTTCTATGGCCTACTAGTGGATCCAGCTTTGGGGGTGAAGGAAGAAAAATTGCCCATCACTACAGAAATCACACCAGTTAGCAACACCAAGACACCCATCTAGCTGAACAGCCTCTTTTAATTACTTACAGAATCACCAGAGTGAAAAAGAATAATAGTCTCTGTGCTTTCCATTTAAAAACTGAACATATTATTCTCCTGAAGGAAAGATCCTCCCAATTTGTCTAAGGAGAGGAAACCAGAGTGTTTGCTCCAAGCCAGGTCTGCTCCCCACGTTGTGCCGTCGACTCCAGAGCCCTCTCATTTGACTTCAGATATGAGAGCTTATGTTCCATCTGTCGAGGTGACAGCATCTCTAATCTCATTGGCCTGACACCTCCAGACCTGAGCAACATGTGTCTTGGTTCAGGCAATTGGCAATTTTGCTAAACTGTGGAACAAAGTACAACGCTTGTATAAAAATAAGTTTGATAAATGTTTAAGCATTTGTTTAGTCTCCTCTTGTACTTGCCTATCAAATTTCATTCACTCTCAGTAAAATCTTTCCTTTTTCTGAAGAGTAGGACTCAGATTAAACTAATTATTATATTTGTTTAGAACTCATACTTTTAATGTACATTTCCTCTCTACTACATGTAATCCCTACTACATTTAACGCAGATTCATCACCTACCTTTCCTTTACATCTCAATAAAGAAGTAGCAATGAGTATAAATCCAGTCCTCTAGTCACAAGATGGAAATTATCCTTAGAGAAAACAAGCTCACACTGCTTAAAAATAGCCTCAGTGGTGGCATGGTGTGGTGACATGTACTGAGGTGTGACCCCCATGCCCTGAGTCACACACAGTATTGTCTGCCAATGTTACCTCAATCAAACTTCAAAAATAAATAAATAAAATTAACTTCAAGATATAAAAAAAATAATTAAACTAATTTAGACTTTTCCAGAGATTGAGTAATGCAGACACATGTATTTCTGGACTATTCACAACTTCTGTGGGCTCCTGACAAGAAACTAGTACTCTGATCTGCCTAGATTGCATTCATGTGGAATGAAGGTCATCAGGTCAAAAATGCTGAAAAATAACAACAGCAACTAAAAGCAACAACAGCAGCAACCACAAAAGCAGCAACAAAAACAATAGCAACTATTCCCAGGAAGTGACAATGACTTTCAAAGATTCTACTAGAGAGGTAACAGGATATTTCTCATAAAGGAACTGAGGTAGGTAAACTGAACATCATTTTAGTCAACTCCCATATTCCTGTCTATTGTCCAGTCATTTGCTTATTCCTTTCTACTCGTCCTAAACATATTTTAAGCACTTTTTTATTGGGGATTAATATTAGCCAAAATAAAAACTTACTATTGAGTTAAATGTATGATTACAACTATGTGTTGGAGTTACTCTGGACATAGGCTTTATCCAGGTGACCAAAGAGCCCTAGTCCTTGTATCTTAGGGCTAGTTCAAAGTTAACAAAGGGATCAGACTTGAAAGAAGCAAAGATACCACTTCAAGTCAGAATATATGTATAAAAAGTAAATGTGTGTACAATAAGAGAGGAGCCCATTTACATTTGGTATGAGGAAAGATGTCATTGAAGAAATGTCATTTGAGTTGATAAGTGATGACTAAATATGGGTTAGTCAGGCAAAGAAGAGAAAGAACCTTCCAGTTTGAGAAAGAGTGTACATGGGTCTCCCTAAGATGTTCAGAACAGACTTTCGTAAACACACCATGGAATTTTGACATGTAGATTAATTCAAACTAAGATCAATAAAAGTTCTGCAAGCTCAGGAGCAATTTCACCACTCCCCTAACTACCTAGAAAAATAATAATTTTTTAGGTATTATTCAGGATCAACATTTTTACCAGAAATAACATTTCTGCCAGAAAAATTTACCAATACAGCAAACATGTTCTACAGAGTGTAGGGTTTTTGTCACACAAGTCACCTCTCTCCTTGTTATGTTAAACCCCTACATGTCTCCTCAAAGCCCTAAGTCCTCTACCCCATTCCTTAACTTGGGAGATTGTGTGTGTGTGAGAGAGTGTGTGTGTATGTATGTGTGTGTGTATCCTCATTACTTGAGAATATCACATTCATGTAGCCTCTGCATACATGCATAATTAGATTTGTTCTTTTCTCCTAATCACTGGTGTTAATTTGAATGTTCAACCATCCACAAAGAATCCAGAGAGATAGGAGACATTAGCTTTCTGTCCCTACGGTGTGAGTGCTTCGGAGTAGGAAAAAAGTAACCTGTGATGGATGAAAAAAAAAAGTGAGCAGAGGTGAGAATATGACATTGAAAAGGGACAAGATCTTAGAAGTTAATAGGTGATTCTAAAGACTTCTATTTTACCCAAAGTATCATGGGAAACATCAGTAGTTTAGAGATACCTATTGGTATGACATAGAGAATGGGCTGAAAGATGACTCTGCCCATTATTAAGCAATTGTCATTTAGCTTCTCAGACCTTGTTCTGGGACAGTAACTGAGATTCAGTTGCTTTCTCCTTTGCCAATCACTGCCTCCTCCACTTTTGCTTATGCCCATGGGAGGCATCCCTGAAACCGCAACACAAAGATTATCTTAATATTCTGAAGATCAGATCTGACCCAAGTCTCACTGGAAGGAAACCAAGTATCAGAAGAGTTATAACTTTCATGAAGTCTCCAGATTTTTCTACTTCTTCCAACTCAGCAGGCTATCTGCTTATTTGCTTCCCTCTTTTTATCATCCAAGTCAGAAGCAATAGTTTGAGCCCTTCTCTTATTATATTATATATACCTTCTCACTCCCTCTTCATACCTAAGGATCCTTTAATAGCATTGAACCCATTCAGATATTCCAGGATAGTCTCCCTATTCAGTAATAGGGAATTAACAGTTTTATAATCTTAATTCTCTCTGCAATGTGAACTAGTTTATTCACAGATTTCATGGAATAGAGATGGTCATCTTCAAGTAGTCCATTATTTTGCCTACTGTAATCCACTGCCTTGAATCCACATGATACATATCTGTTCCACATGAAAAATTACTAATTCCATTTCAAATTCCTTCAAAAGTTTCAGCCAACTATATAGTATTAACTCAAAATCCAAGTTATCATCAAAATTTCATCCCCTCAAAAATCTTACTCTCATCATCTAAATCAACTAACAAGTTGGACTTGCATGTAGTTAATGGGTAAGGCCTTGTGTATAATCAACCCTGAGATGAAAGATTTTTGACACATTTTTTTTTTGAGACTAGGTTTTGCTATTTTTGCCCATGGAACCACAGGCTCACATTGCCTAGGGCATCACGGACTCAAGCAATCCCCAGCCTAAGCTTCCCAGGTAACTGGGATTACAGGCGCGCACCGCCACATCCATCTATTTTTTGGGACTAGGTCTCACTGTATTGCCCTAAGAGAGACTTGAACTGCAATCCCTAGCCCCAGCCGCTTCATAGGCTGAAGCTTACAGGCAAGAGCCACCATGCCTGGCTGATTTTTGACACATTTTAAGGTGTAGAATGATTTGCAGTCTGGATAGGCTAAAATTTCCCAAACACCACACCTTCAATAGCTATTTCCTTAGAAATAGCTATTAAATCTCTGAGTTTATCATTTAGAAGTTCTGTTTCCCACATAACTTCAGGACACGTTAATCTTTCTGTCACTGCATAACGGAGACTGCCTTTCCTCCAGTTTCCAATACCATGTTCTCCCAAGGGAACATAATGAAAAGCTACTATACTCTCCAGAATGACTGAAGTCTAAAACTCTGACTACACCAGTGATTTCATAAAGTATAACTAGCACTCTCATATGTTGTTGATGTTACTATGAAATAAAATAGTAATCACTTTTGAAAAATTGTTGGGGAGCTTCTTATAATGCTAAATATTTTCACTCCTATGAATGTATGCTTGAAAAAAAAAGGCAAAATTGGAAACAACTGAAATAGCTATTAACAGAAGACTGGGAAAACAAATTGTGGTTTAAAATAGAAATTGCTTACTAGTGAAACAAAAGTGAAAGGAAGAATATGTTACTGAAACCTGCAGGAACATAGGTGAAATTCAAAAACTGCTATTGAAAGAGAATACTGGTTCAAGTCACAAGAGGTTCTAAAACAGGCAAAACTTAGCTAGGTTGGTAGAAATGAAATTTGTAGTTGCATCTTGAGTAATATCTCATTATTATCTGTCTTCCCCACTAAGTTGACATTGCTTAAGAGAAAATAGCATGCCCTTTTAGTTCATGATACCCTCAGGCCCTAGCATGTTTCCTGAAATGACTAAATAATCAATAAGTATTAGGGAAATAAGTGAAAGAATTTTTCTAGAAAAAATGCATTGTCCATTAGTATTTCTCTGCTTCCCAAACCATATCAAGTTACCATTTAGTTTTTTGAAGTTAATCGTTTTCACTTGGATTCCTCATGTTCCATACTACCACCCCAAAATCTTCCCCTGCCCCATAATTTTTCTCCCAAATAGCAAGCTACAGAATTAAGAACTGTGAAAAACCAGGAATTGCATACATTGTTGGGTATGTATGCTAAAGTATGATTACTGGTAGTGATGGTTCTGGTTGTAGGCCATATGGTTTGGGCTACTTATAGCTAAAATTATCTTATCTGACTCATGTGGCCTATTATATTTTACATTTTACTCTCATTATAAGCCCCTTATAATGACCTTTTATATAAAGACCTTTTCTACCTCAGCTCCATGGGGGTCCATCATTTTACCAAATCTCTTACCTTCCCCATTTCCCTTGGTGTTTTCTGCTGGGCATTCAACTTTCCTAAACATTTTTTTGTTCTCTATGCTTACATCTTCTGACATGTTGCTATGATGAACATATTTATGCTTAAAATGCACACCAAAATTTTATTCGTTTATGTAAAAATGAACAGCAATTAAAATTTTAAAAATATATGACTTCTCAGACCTTGCCTAACAGTTCAGTTCAATTGCCAGTGATTACATAACCCTGAGGTCAAAATCTCCCAGTTAAGTATGAGTTGCCCAGTGGAGTTCTGTAAGGACAAATTTAAGTTTCTTAACTTCATTGTCTTTTTAGACTTAAATTTCAAGGCAGCACATAGTAAAATCTGGAGCAGGAGAAAAGTGAAGCAACTTTTTTATTTCAAGGTCATTGTACTTATAAAACTTTCTCTTCTGCTTTCTCCTGAGAATTCTGTAGTCTCAAAAATGTCAGTGTGACTTACATCAATTGCTAAGCAGCATGACAGAGATTAGAATGAATTCAAAGGCCATCCTGGAGGATCTGGGATTGACTACAGGAACCTTGATACAAAAAATATATGAAAAGGAAATATTGAGTGTGCTTGACAATCATAGATTAAATTTCACAGCGACCACACACATCTTGTTATCATGTCTACCCAGGGAGGCTAATAGATGAATTCTTTAAAACTAGAAGGACTTGTCCTACTTCATCAACACCATCTTAGTCACAGGACAACAACAAAAACCTTACAACAGCATTAACCATCAAAATTGATGCCTGAAGGAAAAATGTTTCGGCAATTCTTCAAAAAGCAGGATTAATTCTGGAATATTTTTTTCATTTGTGCCTGACTATAATCTACCAAAGTTATGGTAGCAGCAATGTGGCTTAGTCATTTCTGATAGAGGTAACTACTTCATATAACTTGAAAACTCATATCAATTTTCAATTCAAAATAAACAATATCTTGCAAGCCATTCAACAACATAATCTTTGTGGGATTTTCTCTTGTGTGTCTGTGTGTGTGCATGTGTGTAGACATGCATATGAGTAAGTGTTAGATGAAAAACAATATGCATATGTCCATTTTCTCTTGGATATCAGGCCTGTGTGAATATGGAGCAAGCACATCCCATTACTTAAAAAGCAAATGACTTGAGGCTATGTTTGGTATGTCACAGATGATTAGCAAATATGTGCTACTTGGAGCTGAAGTGAACTGTAAAATCAGGCATCTTAAAGAAAAGTAGCCCCACTAGCTATAGAAACATTCAAATTAGGGGTCATTTGGATGAGATTTATTTTTCATACTGTACATTTAATTTTCTATTGAAAATAGTTAACAGTGTAATTAAAGGTCTTAGGTACTTGCCTTCCTTCTTCCCCATCTCCAGATGAGTCAATGGCCAAGGTTGAACAACTCCATGTAAGTTTACCAACTGAAACAGCTACTGAAGCCCTGGACACTCACTGGTGTTCCTCACATCAGGAAGTGCTCAAGTTATGCACAGTTTTCTCAACTTGGCTCCTTTACAGAGCAATTACCATCTCCTTTCCACAACAGGCCTCTGGAAGTGCCACAGCATCCCTCTGAGCCAGTCACCACCAGGATCAGATGCCAATGTTGATGAACTGGGCTGTGATCCACTTGCAAAATGTGGCTTCCCTCTGACACCCCGACTACACTCTAGCAAGCTCTTCTGAGTGTTCGCTGATGACTCAATTAGTGTTGTGTTTTGGCTTTTTTCTTTGTTTGTTTCTGGTTGGAGACTCTTGTTCACACTCTCATAAAACAATTTGCTGCCTTTTCATGTCTATATTGACCCAGATGTTTGTCAGCTAACATTCGAGGCCAGCATTTGTCTTCCTTGACTCATTTCCCATGTATTCTGTGAGGACCTCAAAGTATTTATCACAAACTCAGAAGAGTTTTAGAATCAGAGTATCTAATATCACCACAAGTCAAATTTTACTTCTAGCCTTACAGTGTTTCCAATATATTAAAATGGATGCTTCCTGTCATTGCATCACCATGACACCCTGGTAGGCAGGCACTAGGTGTAAATACAAAATGAACACCCCATCCCAGGATGTAGATTCTTCACTCTCACCTCCTCAGGTTATCAGGCCAGGCTCATTGTAGAGAGGCAGGATCTTGCTCAAACCTGGGAAAGAAAACCATCACTATCATACACGCGACCAAACCAGCTGGAATAGGGACTGTTGAGCTGGATGGCCAGTACAAGAAGGCTGGGTCACAAGCAATGGAAAAGGCAAATCTGAAGGGAGCTGTGGTATAGCAGCAAGCACATAAACACTGAATCTTATTATAAGTAGCACAAGCTTTAGTAAATACAGTGTTGTTCTGCTCTTCTAGGCAATGTATACTCATGTTCTCATTAAAATTTCACCTCTTCTACCATACTTGATGCACTCAAAAAATCTATATATGGATATACTTAATTTAAAGCAAAGGAAATTAAGCTGTCACATTGGTTAATGCTCTAGATAGAATATTTATGTCCCCTTCCTAACCACCCCCACCATGAAATTTTTTAGTTGAAACTTGTCTCTCATTGTATTGGCATTTGGAATCAAGACCTTTGGAAGGTGATTAGACCATGAATGATTTTAGAAGAGACCCCCACTGTATCCTCCTTCCCCCTTCTGTCTTATGAGGATACAGCAAAATGACAGCTATTTATTAACTAGAAAATCAAATGCTGAATCTTGGCACCTTGATCTTGTACTTCCCAGACTCTAGAACTGTGAGGAATTAATTTCTGTTGTTTATAAACCACATTGTCTGTGGTATATATTACAGCAGTCTGAACAAACTAAAACAGTTAGGTCACTTAACCTGTCTCACACATTGTGTAAGTGGCAGGAGAGTGATTTGATACCAGGCAATAAAATCCCAGAGTTCCAGCTTTAAGAAGAAGGAATAGAACTTCAGGATCAGTAGGTGGATCTTTGGGTTTTGTTTACTTCTTTTTCTTTTAACCGGCCATTTAAATTCCACTGGTGGCCATTTTCTCACTCAATAGGAATTCATTAGTGTAAATACATTTTTTAAGTCTCATGGTATTATGAAATGAAAGATGTGACTTACCATTTCTGCGCTGCCTAATACAGATCATGAATGGAACTAGCTTTTAAGGTTAAACCAGAGGTCATGGAGAAGGAACAGTAGACAATTAATTTTGCTTTTAATACATTTGAACTCAGGAAACATCTTTTTCTCTATTGTGGGTGTGTGTGCAGTTTAAGTAGACTTACAATAATGCACTATACTTTCATTATATTAAATTATAGCATTATGTTTTATAAAAATAAGAAAAGACATATGTTGACCTCAAGCTGAAATAATAATTTCAAACATTCCAGAATTAGAAAGGAAATAAATATTTCATAGAAGCAATCTGAAGTATAGGCATGTATGGAAAAAAGAAAGTGCATACTGATGTCTATCTGAGGTTATATGTAGTAAGGATGGCTACTCACCCACACTGCCAACACCCCCCCCCTTAATGATAAATGTTGCAGAGGCTGAGGCTGCCCCCATCAAGTACTTGGGAAGACACTGGTCTTCTTTCCTCCATTTCCAGAAATGATTATTCATTATTCATTGTCCCTAGTGGTGGTCAGGTCTCTTGCTGGAAAACAAAATAAGCAATATTTAATCCATATGGACCTTCTTGGTTTTTTATAGAGTAGGTATGTTAAAATAATGAAAATATTTAAGGGTGCAAATTTGTAGAATTTCATAGTGGTAAAACATAGATAAAATAGATTTATTTCAATCTATTCAGGATTACAAAGCACCATTTGCAGTAAGACTTTATGCCATTATGCCATATGATAGCATCTTCTCAGACTTAGTACTTGGAGCAGAGAAAGACCTGTTCCCAGTGCACTACCTATTGTACTGGCCCAGGGGTGCTAATGTTCTCACTCCCAGCAAGGTTGGTCACTTTTGGAAAACACTTAGATTTTAACTATACATCATCTGTTTCATGGAACATACACAAGCTCACAAGTTCCAAGGGTGCTGTATGCCATGCATAATGATTCATGGTCCTGGCATGATGAGGCACCAAAAATAGCAAAGACTTTTTCCTTTGGGCCTCAATCATAGTGGCCAAAGCAGTTAGGCCAGCACAGTGGGAAATCCTCAGTGTCAATCACACTACCCATCGATGCTCATTTTTATTGTCATTGACAATTCTATTCTTTATTTTTATGTCTAAATATCACCAACTTCTCATCAAGACTCCAAAGTCAATTTTAAAATGGTGAACATACAAAATGGATAAAGAATAATATAAATGGACTCAAAATGAATAAAGTACAATATAAATAAATGTTGTTTATGTTAAACATAAAATCTGACACCATACAATATACAGAAGAAAACACTGGTAAAACCCTCCAAAACATATATCTCAGAAACTTCTTTATGGGCTTATCTCTAGGTACTAAGGAAATAAAGGAAAAGATAAACAGCCTATACCCCTATGTTTATTGCAGCACTATTTATAATAGCCAAGATATGGGAACAATCCCAATATTCTAAAACAGACAAATGGATCAAAAAGTTGTGGCATATTTTCACAATAGGATATTAAGCAACAATCAAAATAGACAAACTTATCATTTGCAGCAATATGGATAGAGCTATAAGGACTCATACTAGCAGAAATAAGCCATAAAGAAAGAGAGAAATACCAGATGGCGTCACTTATATATGAGATATAGGAAAAACAATCAAAAGGACAAGAAAAAGTTAAAAGTAACAAACAGACAACACATACAACAAAAGAGGTGGAAGCAGGGACGGGGAAATCAAGGGAAGGATGAGCATAAGATATCGAGATGATGGTCCATAGGTGACATGGTGGAGGGAGAAGCTCAAGGCATACAATGATGTGATATGTGTGTATACAATCAATAATAAAAATGACTATAAAATAATTTTTAAAATGGTGAACAACATTGATGCTTTCAGGAAAACTCCAAGTATTTGCTTCTGATTATCTTGAAAGACAGAGATGGAGAGGAAAAGAATATTGACTGGAATATGAACTTCTTCAGTTTATAAAACAAAAAGACCTATATTGTTAGGTAGTATTGGCTTGCTTATCCAATAAAACACATCTTTCAAATTCTGTTCTTGGAAAAGCCTTCAGCTACTACAGAGATTGGTTTGAAACAGACATGGCTTTAGAGTCTTGTTCCACATAGGCCTTTTTTTCCCCTTGGAGCAAGTTTCCATTTACTTATGAATAGAAATGGAGAAAATGATTCCTATGTGGAAAATAAAATGCACCAGCACTTAAGGGGATGATTTTATTCAGGCTATTATAACAAGAAGAATATCTATTAATGACAAGCTTGAGTCTTTTTAAAAAGTCAAATGGAAAAAAATCACTGAGTCTCATGAAGGTCACATGAAGGATGAAAGTGGGTCTTACCTAAGAATTTGAGAGTAAAGGACAGCGTTTTGAACTTAGTTGTTGTCAGAGCACCCAAGAATAGAGGGGTCTTATAGCCAAGGCTCTTTTCCCCAAAGCTCAGGGCTTTGGTTAGTCCAACATCATCATCATCTGTGTGGATCTTTAATAGTGATAATAATGATAATAGATGTGAAGAACTTAATACAAAACACAAACCCCAAGGCACAATTTACTGATCTGAAGTTCATTTTCAGGCACCAAACCCAATGGCAGTCAAAAAATCAAACTGACTAGTTACAGTCTTTATAGCATTCTGAATCAAAGGAAAGCTCTCGACACAGAAACATGATAATCAATGTGTCCAGAGTTTTCCTTTACTAAGATTTTGAACTGGAGATGGGGTGAGATCATGCAGCCTGATTAGCAGTAAACAAAAGTTGAAAAACTACTAGACAAAAGTATGTAACATCAAGTTCTATGAAATACAATGAAGAAACTCAACAAAACGGAAAGCAAAAGCTGGATCATGGCCACAGGAGAGGTATAAGCAAAGACTCCAGTCACTTCATAGGCTAGGACCACATATCACTGCTGTTAAGGACAAAGTACATAAAAGGTGTATGAAGTTTGGCTTTTATGTTCATTTTTGAAGACACAGCCTTAATAGCTTCCTTTTGTGCAGAAAAGTTTGTTTTGAAAATCTACCATAGTTTATATTCTTCTGTTATTATTAATAATACTAGAAATCGTTGACACTTCTCCAAAGAGGGAATAGAAATGACCAACAGGCAACTGAAAAATTGTTCAGTGTCACTAGCAATCAGGGAAATGCAAATCAAAACCACAATAAGATACCGCCTTACACAAGTAAGAATGGCCCACATTAAAAAAAAAAAAAAAAAAAAAAAAAAAAAAAAAAAAAAAAAAAAAAAAAAAAAAAAAAAAAAAAAAAAAAAAAAAAAAAAAAAAAAAAAAAAAAAAAAACAGGCAACAATAAGTGCTTGCATGTATGCAGAGAGAAAAGACTCTTACATTGCTGGTGGGAAAGTGAACTGGTTCAGCCACTATGGAAGACTGTGTGGAGGACCCTCAAACTAATAAAAATGAAACTACTATTTGACCCAGCAATCACTCTTCTGGGAATCTACCCAAAGGAGACCTCAATCTGGGTACAAAGGGACATCTGTGCTCAGATTTTTATTGCACATTATTTATAATTGCAAGGACATGGAAACAACACAGTTGTCCCAAAACAGATGAATGGATGAAAAAGATATGGTGTATATATACATAATGGGATATTGCTCATCAATTAAAAAAGACAAATTTGATGAATTTATGGCAACATGGATGTACCTAGAAGAAATCATATTAGCAGAAACAAGTCAGAAGGAAAAAGACAGAAACCAAATGGTTTCACTAATATATGGACAACGAAACAAAAATACACAACTAGGGAGTGGGGGGATTACAATGATGTGAAATATATATATATATATAATTTATATAATAAAAAAGAAAATAATGCTTTTTTAGCTTTTTGGCAATGTAATTTTCTATAAACATCAATTAAGACCACATGACCCAATTCCTCATTTAAGACTATCATTTTCTTGTTTTTGTTTTCCCTTGTTGATCTGCCCATTGGTGAAAGTGAGGTATTGAAGTTCCCAATAACTATTATGTTGCTGCTAATAACTGGTTTTAGTTTTGATAACAGATGCTTTGTGTGTTTTGATGCTCCTTACTTTGCATGTGTATGCTTGAAATGTGACCCCAACATGGGCTGTGTTAAAATTTGGGCATTGTCATTAGCTGTGTCTGGAAAACACAGAGACCTAAACTGGGTAAGAGTACAGTCCTTCTTCTTTTACTTTGTTGCAAATCATTGGTGGGGAAGAGAAAATGGATCCTCTAGTTTTCAGGAGGAGAAGAGAAAATTGGAGCCTCTAGTTTTCAGGAGGAGAAGAAAAAGAGAGAGAGAAAAAAAAGAAAGGAGCAGAGACTGAAGACACAGACTTTTGTGAAGGAAGAGACATGAGAATGGTTTGGAGTATTGTTTTATTTTTTGTATTTTTCTGTTTTCCTTGAACGTTATCTTTCCTTTGCATATTATGATTTTCAACATCACCTATTCAGTACTCTACTTGATCTAGTCTGCTTCCACAGCTTTCTGTAGATTGTTTTTTCTCTTTTATAGTTTTTTTGTATCCTGTTGCTCTTTTGTCTTCTTGTTTAACTCTTCAGTTTCTACTTTCTCTTGTGAGCTGCATTTCTCAAGTCTTTAATTTGCTTTTGCACTTATTGAAATTTTTTCTTATTTAAATTTCATTACCACACAATTTTGAACTATCTGGCTAACAAAAGGACAGGTTTCCTCTATATTTTTTGTCAGGGTCTGGATAGTTCTGCATTCTGTCCTTGTGGTGATATGTTCCCTTGAAGTTCCTCAAGATTCCTTATGCTGTGCAGAAAATATTTAATATATGATACTAAAAACAAAGTAGAGTTCTGAATGACCATTGAATTAATAGGGAAATCAAAGAAGAAATTAAAAAATACATGTATGCATGAAAATGAAGACAAAACCTATCAAAACCCGTGGGCTGCAGCAAAAAAAAAAAAAAATCAGTTTTAAGAGGAAAAATATAATAACACAGATACATATCAAGAAACAAAAACAGCTCAAATGATAACTTTTATCTCTTACTGCAAGATATTAGAAGAATAAATGAAGTCAAATCTAGTAAAATTAACAAATTAATAAAAATTAGAACAGAATTAAATTTAAAAAGACAGTTCAAACAATCAGCAGCCCAAAAGCTGTTTTTCTTTAAAGAAACAATAAAATAGACAACCTTTAGCTAGATACACTAAAAGTGATGGAGAAAAAAATTAATAACAGAATCAGAAATGAAACGGGAGAAATTACAACAGACATTTCAGAAATACAAATCATAAAAAAATTATTATGAACACCTATTATATGTCAACATATTGAATTACCTAGGTGACATGAATACATTCTCAGTAATCTATTACCCTCTAAGACTTAATCAAGAAGAAATAGAAAACCTGAACAGATAAATCATAAGCAAGGGAACGAAAACAGCAATTAAAATTCCCCAAAGAACAAAGTCTAGACCCCGATGCTTTCACTACTAAGTTCTACCTAACTTTCAAAGATGAAATCATGCCTATTCCTCACAAACTCCTCAAAACATTAGAGAAAGGAGAGCTTTTAAATACATGTTATGAGACCAACATTAATGTCATAAGAAAATCTTACAAAAACAGCACAAAAAAAGAAAATTGCAATTTACCTGATGAATATAGATGCAAAACCCTCATCAGAATCTTAGAAAACCAAATTCAATAATGCATCAAAAAATTATAAGACTTATCCCTGGAATGCTGGAATGGGTCAAAATTCGAACACTGATCAATGTAATACATCACACCAACAAAAGGAAGTATAAAAATCATGATTTTACCAATAGATGTTTCTAAATAAGCATTTTTTTTTTTTTTTTTGAGATTAGGTCTCGCTATTTTTGCCTGTGGAACCTCAGGCTCATGTTGCCCGGGGTACCACAGACTCAAGCAATCCAATCCTCAGCTTCCCAGACAGCTGGGATTACAAACACGTGCCACCACAACCAGCTATTTTTTGGAACTAGGTCTCACTACATTGCCCAGGGCTGGACTCAAACCGCGATCCCCAGTCCCTACCGCGGCTTCCTAGGCTGCCACATACAGGCACACGCCACCATGCCCAGGTTTAAATAGAAATTTTTTAATTAGACATAATTAATAATAAAAATCATGAAAATACTGGGAATAATGGAACATTCCTCACCATAATAAAATTCATAGGAAAAGTCATATAAAACAAATTCAGAGCCAGTCTTTTTTTCAACCCACAGGTTGAGAGATTGTTTTCTTAAGCTATGGTACAAGACAATGATGTCCACTTTCACCACAACAATTTAATATATAATTCCTAACTAGAGCAATGAGGAAAGAGAAAAATATAAAAGAAATATAAGTTGCAAAAGAAGGAAATATAGCTTTCTTTATTTATACATGATATTAATATAAATGAAACACCCAACAAAAAAATGGAAAATAATAAATCAATTCATTAAAGTGTCAAGGTACAAAATCAATCTGCAAAAATTAGTCTTGTCTGCAAAGAATATGTTGAAAGAAAAAGAAACAAAGAAAATAATCCCATTCGTAATTACAACAAAAATAACTAATACCCAGGTATATACTTAACAAATGAGGTGGAGAACCTATACAGTAAAAAAATATAAGACATTGTTAAAAGAAATAGAATAAAACACAAGGAAGTACAGAGAATTTCCTGCTCATAAACTGGAAGAACAGATACTGTTCTATTTGTTTTATTTTGAACAATGCATTATTCAAAGAAACAGAACAAATAATACTGAAATTCATAATGATGCTAAATCATCAAAGCAATCTTGAAAAAGAAAAAGAAAGGGAGGAAGAGTGGTGGTTTCGTACCTCCAAACTTCAAATGATACTACAAAGATCTAGTAATTAATACTGTATAGTACTAGAACAAAACAAACACATAGACCAGTGGAATACACCTGAGAATCCAGAAATAAACCCATACACATCTAGGTACAGATCATCAATGACAAAAGAACTAAGTGTATTACACTTGAGAAAAGCATGTCTCTTCAACAAGTGATATTGAAAAACTAGACAACCACATTCAATAGAGGAAAGTTAGAGTACCATCTTATATCTTATATAAAAATTAAGTCAAATAGATTAAATACATGGCTAGAAGACCTGAAACAATAAAATACACTGAAGTAAAACTTGGTAAAATGTTGAATAACATTGACTCAGTAACATCTTTGGAGATTCACCTCCAGTGGAGAGAAAAGCAGAAGCAAATGTATACATGCATGAATACATCAAAATAAAAACTTCTGAACAGCAAAGTAAACTATCACTAAACAAAAGCACCCTACCGGAAGGGAAAATATATTTGCCTATAACACATCTGACAATGGAATAATATTCAAACGTACATTAAAAAAACTCAAAATCAACAAAGCAAAAACTCAATAAAAAATACACAAGAGAGTTAAATAAACACTTCTCCAAAGACAGATAGGTAATAGGCACATGAAAAAATGTACATTACCCATCATCAGAGAAATGCAATCAAAACCATAATGGGATGACATCTCACACATATAATAATGACTCATATCGAAAAATTACCAGAAATTAGAAGAGTCTGAAAGAATGTGGAAAAATAATACATTGAAAAGTAGATTGATCCAGATCCTGTGGAAGTTTTTCAAAATACTGCAAGCAGATCTATCATATGACCCAGCAAGGCCATTCCTAGGTATCTACCCACCAAAACATACAAAAACACTAATTCAAATGGCTAGTTTAGGCTCCTATGTTCATTGAAGCCCTACTAACTATATCTAAGTTATAAAAACAGTCTAAATGTCTAAGCTAAGTTACAGAAACAGCTTAAGAAAATATGAAATATTTATAAGAAATTCAAAGAAGAAGTAAAACTATCACTGTTTGTAAATAATATAATAATATAAAGAGAGAATTCTAAGAATTTTACAGAAAACTAAATAAAAATAACAAACTTGTCAGTAAGTAGCAAGCAACAAAATCAACTCAAAGTCAGTAGCCTTCTTATGTGTAAAAAAATCAGTCTAAAGAAGAAAAGATAAAGAAAACTACCCCACTCACAACTGTACCAATAAAAATTAAATTACTGGGAATAAACTTGACAAAGGATGGAAAAGACTTACACAGAGGTAATCAGAAAATATTGTTAAAATGAATATAAGACATAAAGAAATGGAAAGCTATCCCCTGCTCATGGATTGGAAGAATTAACAGTGTCAAAATGGCCATTCCACCAAAACCAATTTACAGATTCAGTGCAATTTAATAAAAACTCCAATGACATTCTTTAAAGAAATAGAAGAAATAATATTTAAATTCATTTGGAACAATAAAAAACTCAAATACCCAAAGCACTTCTGGCTAAGAGGAGAGAGAACAGAAGTATTACACTCCCAGACTTTAACTTGTACTACAAAGCCATAATCATTAAAAAAGAGGACATGCTATTGGAACAAAAACAGACATACAGAACAATGGAACAGAATTGAAAACCCAGAAATAAAGTCTCACTTATATGGTCAACTAATCTATGACAAAGGAGCAACAAATATACAAAGATAGTCTCTTCAACACATGATGCTTTGGAAACTGGACCATTATATGCAAAAAAAAAAAAAATCTAGACTACTCTTTCACACCATCTACAAAACCAACTCAAAATGGACAAAAGACAATGTGAGACCCGAAACCATAAAATACATAAAGGATAATATGGGCAAAACACTCCAAGTTTTCTGAAAAAACCTCAGAAGTCTTTTAAAGGACACATCTATAGATGCTAAAAAATGAAGGAAAACATAAAAATCTGGGACTCCATCAAACTAAAAAGCTTCTGCACAGCAAAAAAGACAATAACCAAAACAAAAAAGACACACAACTAAATGGGTAAAAATACAAGTGAGAAGGGTCTAATATCAAAGATCCAGAAAGAACTCATAGAACTTAACAAAATAAAGCAAAAAGCACATCAAAAAATGGGGAAAGCCAAAAAGACACTTTTCCAAAGAAAAAAATTCAAATGGCCAATAGGCATATGAGAAAATATTCAACATCACTAATACTCAGGGGAATGCAAATCAAAACCATAAAAAGACACCACCTTACACCAGTAACAATGACCAGTATCAAAGAAATGGGCAACCACAAATGTTGGCATGGATGTGGAGAAAAAGGAACACTTTTACACTGCTGTTAGAAATGCAAACTTGTCCAACCATTATGGAAATTTGTGTGGAAGACCCTCAAATTACTAAAAATGGAACTACCATTTGATTCATAAATTCCATTTCTGGGAATCTACCCCAAAGGAGAGAGAATGCTAATTCAAAAGGACTCTTATATGTTCATTGCAGTACTATTTACAACAGCCAGGATATCAAAACAACCCAAATGCTGTAAAACAGATGAAGATATCAGAAAGTTTTGGTATATTTACCCAATGAAATATTATTCAGTCATCAAAAAAGACAAATTTGATGAATTTGTGGCAATACTGATAGACCCAGAAGGAATCATGCCTGCAGAAATAAGCCGGAATGAAAGTGAGAAATACTGGGTGGTGTCACTTGTATGTGGTATTTAGGGAAAACAAAGAAATGAAAGGACAAGAAAAAGTTAAAACTAACCAAGTGACAGCAGAATAAAGCATAAAGCAAGGGAAGAGGAGGGAAGCTAAAAGCAGGGGAGGAATGAGCACAAGACATTAGGATGATGGTTCATGGGTGACAAGGTGGTGGGAGAATCTCGGGTATATAGTGATTTAAAAATATATACATGGGTAATCAATTGAAAAATAAATAAATTTTTAAAAAAGAAAAGATATGTACATATTGTGGAATACTACTCAGCTATAAAAAAGGATGAACTCTTGACATTTGCAAAATATGGATGGAACTGAAGAGGACAATGCCAAGCAAAATAAAAGAGAAGAAAGACAAACACAGGATGATCCTATTTATATGTGACATATAGAGAGATATATCATGTGTAATCAAATCAAAACCAATAATAGACTATTAACATCAGATTGCAAAACTAAAGTAACCAGAGGGAGAGGATAGCAGGGTTGGAAAGGGAACAATGGAACATGGTGAACCATTGTTGGGACACTAGTGGTGAACAAGTTGTGAAACTCTCTGATGTTTGAACCTATAGCTCCTGTAGCAGATACCAAGATATCGCCCTTTTTTATTTTAATAAACATAAGTTGAAACTTTTTATGAGAATCAATACCCTAATGAACTAATTTAAGTGATATGGTTGCTACTTCTGTCAAATTCTATTAAAGAAGTTAAGAATCAGAACTGTTTTCAGATTAGTGGGAAAGGGCAGAAATAGGAGAAGAGTATGTTCATAACTTTCAAACTAGGTAGTTTAATATTGTATGAACTAGGGTGTATTTTGCAATACAGTAGTGCTTATGCACATTAATTTGAATCTGTTATTCTGAACTTTAAAATTACAATAAAAATTTGCCGGGCACGGTGGCTGGTGCTTGTTAAGCTTCAGCCTATGAAGCGGCCGGGGCTAGGGATCGCGGTTCGAGTCCCGTCTGGGGCCCGTAGCGAGACCTAGTTCCAAAAAACAGCTGGGCGTGGTGGTGTGCTCCTGTAACCTCAGCTACCTGGGAAGCTGAGGCTGGGGATTGCTTGAGTCTGTAGTACCCCGGGCAACGAGAGCCTGCGGTTTCACAGGCAAAAACAGCGAGACCTAGTCTCAAAAAAAAAACAAAAACAAAAATTACAATAAAAATTTTAAGTAAAGTCTTAAGTACATGATAAAATAAGAAATATGTAGCAAACTTCTCATAATGCAAAATGTAGTCTATTTTTAAAATTTGTTTAGACACTAAGGACCTAAGGTTTTAAAATATTTTGGTATTAAAATGTTTTCTCTTTTATGAAAGATGCAATATTATGGGTTGAGGGGCTATTTGCTGATCTGATTTTTTGTTTTGTTATTTTTTTAACATTTCTAATGTTTTCATTTTTAGAAATATTAAAAATTAACAAGCATTACAAATATTCAAGCTGACTGAAATTCCAAAGCCTGATAGCTACTGACTTAGTCTATACAGAAATTAAGGACAGGTTAGGGAATTTTCCATAACTGTGTGACAATTACAAAAAAAGCTCTGAATCCCCACTCCTTTACTGATGTTTACCCACATAAAATTGACTTTCTTACAGAAGCACTAATTTATGTTATAGTGGCAAGGATTTGGGGAGCAGAATCACTGCACAAAATGTAAAATAATATTATTTTATTTATTAGATATTAATGACATCACCATCCATGTCCACACCAGGATACTTCATTGTTTAAAAGGATCTCTTTACCAGTTCAGGGAAAAAAAGATATATATCTCACAATGTGGAATAAATTATAGCCATGATTCCACCTGGAAAATAAAAGTAAGTCCAAAATAACCCTGGCATTCTTAAAAAGAAGGGAAAATTACTAAACATCATACCAACAAATAATGACATCCAGTCATTTAGCAGAAACAGACAGAAGGTAGGAAGGAAAGATAACTGGCTCATTTTATATCCTCTGAAAAGAAACAAAAGTATACACAGAAATACAGAAGGTAAATTCCACGTCCATCAACCATCATCAATCTTTCTGAAAGCATTTCTGAGTTTTAAAAGCCCATAATTTTTCAATTAACTATTAAATCACTGCCATCTACTGTAGGCTCTTCTCTGAGACACATTTGCAATAAACTAGAAGAGAAAGAAGAGATGAAAGGGGTCTGGGAGTTGTAGTCAGGAGCTGCATCTATTGAAGGGTTAAAAACAGTTCTAAAAAATTACCTACCTGGAGAGTGTGATGCCTCAGGGTGCCACAGAATTGAAAATTTCTAGCTTCAGTTCTATGGATTGAATGCATTTTAACTACTCACCCAAGCTACTCAATAAGGTAAAAAGTAGCTGTAGGCCAGAACTTTCTAGATAAGCAGCAGGTGCAGTTCCAAAGTTACTTTAGAACAGTTCTGTTTTTCCATTCAAACACAGGCTTGAATTTGAATTCTCTCTTAATTTTCTTGAGTCTCAGTTTTCACTTGTATGAAACAGCTAAAAAGGCAGGCCTATATCTAAAGGAACTTTATATCAACAAATATCAGTATTATTATTTCAAGAAGAGACAAAAGACATGTCAAATATTGTGCACTAAACTGGTCTATGTATATAGCACAAATTTCCCCCACTATCAAAAAGCAAAATGTTCCTATTTGCTATGATTTGTTATATTATTTTTGGAGTCTGAAATGCTCAAAATTTTTTCCATGTAAGTTAATGGTAATAACATACCCAGACACCAAAAATAATCTACCAAATCATACCAAATGGGAACATTCTATTTTCATATAGAGGGAAAACCTGTACCAACCATGAAAGCAAGAGCAATTTATAATCTAGTTAGATGACATGATTAAAACAGAAGGAACAATTTTAGTATATTACAAGATAGTACAATTAAATGTTAAGGGCAAATGTAAAAGGACATTTATTCATATATTCATCAGTCATTCACTGAGTTCCAACAAATGTGGTAGCCCTGAAGCAATGCTGTAAACATGCCTAGGTGAGTGGGAGAGACTGGTAAATGAATCTGTGAAATGGGACCATGACATTGTCAAACACAATGCTGACAGAACCAACTGGGAGCTTCAAGAATCTCCCAGCAGTGAGTTTTAAAGAAGGAAAATTATATACACAGGAAAATACCCCTTGATGTGAACGTCAGGAAAATCTTTGAGGATTCATATCAAGAAGCAAGGAAAACAAAAACAAATATAAACAATCAGAATTACATCAAACTAAAGATTCTATACAGCAAAATTGATGGTAACCAAAATGAAAAGGCACCCTGCTGAATGGGAGAATATATTTGCACATTATACATCTGAGAAAGAATTTATATCAAAGATTCATAAAGATCTTACACAACTCAAAGGAAAACAAAATAAACAATCTAATAAAAATATGGGCAGAAGAGTTAAATAGACACTTCTCCAAAGAAGACATACAGATGGCCAACAGATATGAAAAAAAAATCTTCATCATTAATTATAACTGGGGAAATATCACTTAAAACCAGAATGAGATACCAATTTGCTTGTGAGAATGCCACATTAAAAAAAAAAAAAAAAAAACCCACAACAAAAGTGCTAGCAAGAACTTGGGGAAAAGAAAACCTTATCACACTGTTAGTGAGAATGCAGAGTGGTCCATCCCCTATGAAAGTTGTGTGAAGTTTCCTCAGAACACTAAAAATGGATCTTCTAAATGACCCAATCATTTCACTCCTTGGTATCTGCTCAAAATACCTGTAACCCTATGCTTACCATAGCTCTATAGGCTTACCATAGCTCTATTTGTAATAGTCAAGATATGGAAACAACACAATGCCTCCAGACAGATTAATGGATCAAGAAGATATAGCATATGTATATATATATATAATATATAATATATAATATATCATTATATATGTACTAATATACACACACCAATAGAATACTAACTCAGTGATCAAAAGGGATAAAGTTATGCATTTTGCAGGAACATGGATGAAACTGGAAAGGATTGAACTAAGTGAAATAAATCAGAAGGAGAAACATGGCTTCACTTAAATATGGAATATAGAAAAATCAAACAAAATGTTACATAAAGACAAACCTTGAAAGCTTAACATAAATCTAAGGTACCCAAGAGGGGAGAAGGAGAGAGTGAGAGCACATTGGATTCTGGATAAAGCTGTCAGAAGGAGAATGTGGTGGGATGGCAGCAAAAGAGAGAGTAAGGTCTAATGGAGAATGACTGGAGACTTGTTGGTGAGTGTGATGAAATAAAATGGAACTGCAGAGATGTAAACTTATAACCCTAAGATACATACTGTGATATATATTGATATTATTTCAATAAATACGTTTATTTCTTTAAAAAGAAGCAAAGTGTGAAAGTGGCAGAAAGTAAATTCCAGAGTTTCGATGATGTTTCACATTGGTGTAGGTGAAGCAGAGCAACCAAATTTGCCAATCTTACTCAGGGCCTCCTTGAGAGAAGCAGACAATGACTGCCCTGGGCTGTAGCTCGGGCCAGGTCATTTAAAACTTCAGACATCTTGTAAGCAACTTACTTAGATGTCCTATACTGTTGGAATATCAGTTCTACTGAAAGCAGAAGAGGCATCCACGAGTGTGATGAAAAGATAATGGATTGCCTGAACACCATTTTCTCTCACCCCTCTCTCTTGACTTTTCATGGTGCTAACACCCACTTCGCTATTCTTCAAAAATATGATACAAAGAGAAACTAAAAAGTTTTTGATATTTGTTTTTTACATTTAAAAAATATGAGACCATCTGGGAAAACCAATTGTTATGAGCAGAGGTCAAATGTTATAGCAATGGTCACACTTAGACCTCTAGGATTTAGATTCATGCCTCCCCTTGCAATAAATAGCAGTAAAAAGACTATTCTGGTTCAAATTTAGGAGGACAGTTCTCCTTCTCAAATCATGGTAAGTAATGAGCTACACAGAAGCATACAATCTCATCTGTTTCTCATCAGTCACTCTTGCTCTATAGACCAATGCTACAAATATCATTGCCCTTCATCGTCACAACAATTCCATGGCTGGGTTGAATTATTTTCTCCATGTTTACCAAAGAGGTAAGGGAAGCTTGGGTGAAATATTTGTCCAAGTTCTCTTACCTTGTTAGTGACAGTGATGGGCACAACCCAGGTGTGACCAGCTCTAAAACACATTTTCAAAAACTGTGTCCTCTCTGATACCTTCAGACCTCTGTAAAGGTTAATATTGGAAGGTATTGGAGATCACCATGCCCAGGAAAAGCACTCAGCTGATCTTGATGAACAGGGAGATCTCACCTGCATAACAGATCTCATTTTTTCTCTTTATCAATTCTGATTGTGACTTTAGTAGAATTTCTACAGTGATTTGTTGTTTTCCCCTGATCCTTCCATAGTATTAAACTGTCAGATAGCCCCAAGAACCTTATAGGAAGAAAAAGACCCAGGGTCAATAGTTCCTTTAAAAGCAACCTCTTTTAAAGAGGTGTTCCTGTCTTCTAGCCCACCAGTCTAATTGGTATCAAGAGAAATATGTGGATACAGAGTTAGAAAACTTGTCTCCAAGTCCTGAATCTGTCAATTTTTAGTTAAATTCTTGGGCAAATTTTACAGAAATAAGAACCACTGCATTAATAAGAATTCATTCTGACCTCAATTATGTACTCTATGTATCCACTACATACATGTTTGCAAGAGCAAACATCCTACTCATTTTTGCTAATGTAGGAGCAAAAACTGAGTGTAATCCATACAGTGCCCAAGTCACAGAAATCATTCACCATGCAGAGACATGACTCTACCACTACCATCTAAAACACTGCTGGCAATATAGTAGTCTGAGTTGTTCAAGCTGACCCTTTAGGTTCTGCACAGTGAGAAGTTGACATACGGCACCTGAGAAGCATTGTGCATGGTCAAAATTGTGAATCCAGGAAGGCAGAGTTCCTCCAAGAACACCATGGAGGATCACGAACACCATGAACCTCAGTCCCAAGCTTCAATCCTAATAGGCAAGTCAAGTTGGACTCCTTCCCAAGAACTGGTTTGAATTTTTTCAGTTTCTACTTTTTCAGTTGGATCTCATTTAATTGTTATCATTTTATGCATTCATCTTAAGGCCTTGGGGCACCTTCCTCACCTTAAACACATCAGTCATAAAGCATACAAAAATAAATTCAATTTCAATCTTTCCACATGGTAAAAATCCAGCAGCCACTTATAATGGAACCCTGATGTGTCTGTCTAAAACCCTCATTGGAACACCTCTTTGGGAGGAAAAACAAAGGCGCACCAGTGCAACCATTTCACAGACTCAGAAAAGAAGGAAGGGAAATAAGAGAAAGGCAAAAAAAGAAACAAAGTATATTCCTTTTCTCCCTAATTCATTACCTATTGTGTTAACTCCAAATAATTGCTAAGTCATACCACTTTTAAATTGCTCTATGTATCTTAGTCAAAGAAAATTTATTTCAGAATACTTGGAGAGCCACAGATGACTAGTCATAGAATTATTCATGCTTTGTTTTTCTTTGTTTCCATATTGTCTATAAGTCTAACATCAATTAAATTCAAGGAACTAATGATCAGATAAGAGAAAATTTTAATGTAATGAAAAAAAATTCAACTTCTATTTTCCTTGGGTGAAAGAGGAAAGTAGATATATCAAAGTGCACTCCCAATGCCGATAACACTCACCCTCTGGACTCAGGCTATCGATGAGGGCCAGATGTGCCTGTTCTTCACTGGAGTTGTCATTTTAAAGCAGCTCATTGACTACAGACAATTAGCCCAGGTCAGCATCCATTCACACATCTGGTCTTATGTGGAAGAGTGGAAAAAATATGACAGAACAGGGACCTGACACAGAGGGTGAAAGAGTGGGAGTAATGGGGAATAAAGAGAAATCAGGGCACCCAAGCCCATCACAAGAACCCTAGACTGTAATCCCAGCTACCTGGGAAGCTGAGACTGGGGATTGCTTGAGTCTATGGTACCCTGGGCAACATGAGCCTGCAGTTCCACAGGCAAAAATAGTGAGACATAGTCTCAAAAATAACCAAAAACCAAAAAACCCTAGAGTAAACTGCTGTGTCTACACTTCCTGCAAGTTGAGGCAGAAATGGTGGAGATGCCTGTGGCATATCTCCCAATCTTTCACAAGAAACTGAAACTCCAGGTTTCCATGTGATACTTTTCAAAGCTTGAACATTGATTGGCATATTTGTCACATTCAAGCCATGGTACTAGCTAACCCTGTATGGAGATTTAAAAAAAAAGGTGATTGTGGGGATTTTGCCTATGAGGTTTCTCCTTTGCTGGGCATGCACTCTACAATTTGCCTTCCCACTACCCTTGTTGACTCCACTCTCTTGAGTGTCAGTCACCATGCATACTCTTATCTATGCATACATTTTACTCACTCATGTTACCTTACCTGAATATATCTGAGTTTGTAATACTAAGCTAAAATCTACTTCATTCCATATCCTTCCTTAAAACAGAAGGTCTTTTACTCAGGCAGAAATGTGTCTACAAAACTAGGATCACAGTATGCTGGGTCGTCACTATGCTGTACTTTCACAAGAGGGTCAGCTCATGTCATCGTAGTTCTTGGTGCTTATGCTATGCTATTAGTTAAATATCTTGACTATAGGCCCAGGAATCCAATTAATTAGGATACAGCATTTTAAGTTCTCTATAATATTTGACTTTTATTATATAACAAAATTACCCCCAAAGTTAGAGGTGTAGAAAAGCAAGCCTTTATTATCCCACAGTTTCTGTGGATCTGCAATCAATCTGTGACTTAGCTGGGTCCTTGGACTCAGGTCACTCAAGAGGCTGTACTCAAGGTGACGCTGCCTGAGGCTGGTGATTCTACTAGGGGACTCTCTTGGAGTGTGGGGCTGGGGGCTCACTCAGTGGCCGTTGCAGGTCTTAGGCTCTTTCTGGCTTTTTACCAGAGACCTTGCTTCATGGGTTTCTCCATTGTGCCTACCACAAGAGCACTTTTCTAGAGTGAGGAATCCAAGAGAAATTGAGAGATGTAGGACAACACGAAAGTCACAAGCATTTTATATCTTCATCTCAGAAGTGGCATCCCACCACTTTTCTGTGTTATATTTGTGAGAAATGAGTTTTCAATCCAACACATCAAGAGGAGGAAATTCTGCCAGGAGGTGGGGATCACTGGAATCATGTTGGAGCAGTCTCTTAATATCCCAGGCAATAGTGCAGAGGCAACAGCAACACTGTCCTATGGCCCACAGGAGTGCATAGAAATAGCTCCAATACACACCAGTTGTCCTGGCATAATTATTCCTGTCTCTTTTATTCCTCAAAGTACCCCAGTCTAGATGATAAAATCCATGACACCCCCATTGAAATGTTTTCATAGGCCTTAACATCCCTTTCAAGGGAGCTTTCCAAGGCTCTCAGTAGTTTCTGTCCTGCATTACAGGGAATCCCACGCTGAGTGCAATGATCTGTTCTCTGTCTTAGCCGTATTTTCCACTATTTAAACATTCTCTTACTTTGAAAATCAACTATCTGATGATTTTCCTATATATCAGCTTAATTTTGTAAGATAAAATGGAGTGCAAATTTTTTAAAATTTATAGTCATTTATAAATATGTATGTATATATTTTATATTTTTGCATAGAGACAATGTTATTATTTATTCTTTATTGTATTCAATTACCAAAGACAATATAATCATGACACCATGAAATGTTTCTGAAAAAAATGCAACTTCCTCATATTTTTGCATATAAAAAAAGTATGTCATGAACACAGCTTTTTGCATTTGCTATCTGAATGGTTTCTCAGACATGAGAGGGAAGCAATTTTCAAATAATGGAAAAATTCTCTGCTATCTGAATTGCATCACCATTATTTGAATCTTCTCTTTGAGGAACTGCCTATCTATTTTTTTATAAACATTTCCTAAGGACAAAAGTATTTCTGAGCATATGTGCCATGTCTCTGTTTTGGATGTAAAAACTTCTGGCATTTTGCTTACTTCATTTTATTCTGAGTCACTCTCTCATTTGCTATAAACACCAGGATATTTTGATCAATTAGGAATAACTGAGATACTTTGAGCATAACATTGCTATCACCTCCGTCTTTCCTAAATGAGTAACTGATTACCCAATGTGCCATCTTCCCAGTTATTTTTAAATTTATATTTTCAGTTTATTTATTGTTACTCAAACAGATGGTCTGAGTAGAGTTTTTGTTAAACTCCAAATAAAATGCTGCCTAGTCCATGGCTTAGAATAGATTAAATAAAGACTGCTCAGCCCAGGTTTTAAGAAATCTTGCTGCATGTTGCCTTCAGAGCGTTGTCATTATTTTCAGCTCTTGGACAGAACTTAGGATCTTTCTAAGAGTAATCCTTAAACAGTTCCGTGCATTTAAGTTGCAAATAATTTTTTAAGATTTTGCTCACCCTATCTGGATCTACTGCCCTGGAATGGTGACAGTACTTTCACAGGTATGACACATGCACACACATATTCTTCCATCAGAAAAATAAAAAAAGAAATACAGGTTTCAAAGATCTGCAATAATAGAGAAAGCAGTGGCCAAGAAAGCACATGTTTTTGCACTCATGAAACTTAATTTCTAGTGATAGAGTAAATAAACAAGTGAACAAGTAGATAACAATATCAGTCTCAGAAATAGTTATGACTACTTCAGTGCAAGTAAAAGAAAAGGTTTTTCTAAAAAGTGACTTTTCAGCAGAAATATACAGATTATGATGAAATAACACAAACATTGGAAAAGAAAATATTTTAAGTAGAGCAAACAACAAATGCTACAACCTAAGGTGGCAACGAACTTAGTATATTTTGTGACATGCCTTGAACTAAGCAGTGGTTTCTGCATAGTGGCAAAACAAGTACTGCAATGGAATGTAGCTCTTGACCCTAAGACCTCAAGACTCACTCTTCCAAAATGGTGGCTGGGCCAGTTTGAACTTTAGGTTCCAAACAGTTGTCTCACTCTTCCCAGACTTTCATCTCAGCTGGCTATTCTAAGAAGGTTGCTGCACCAAAGCCAACTGGCCTCTAATTTGAACTCCAATCTGTTCAGTTCAGTCCATTTCCAGCTACAGACATACAAGGAGAAGCTTTGGAAGTAATGTAGGCGAAGGGCATCTGTTTTGAATGTAGAAATTCCCACATTATAGACCCATCTGAACAGCAGATGCCCATTTTTTTCAGATTATTTTAATCTTTCACCAACTGAATCCCATAAGTGATGCAGGGTTAACTAGGGGTTTCTCAACATTGACACTATTGACAAACCAGAAAAATTCTTCGGTGAGAGACTTTCTTATACATTGCAAGATGTTTACCAACTTCTACCTCCTCGATGTCATTAAGGCCAATTCAACTTACTGTTTCCATGCATTTTTCAAGGCAGTCTAGGCAGGCACAGTCCTTCATGAGAATCCCTGTTTAGATCCAGCTTATATCCAGCCTTCTAGGTTGGACCTTAGGGTCATCCTCTGAAATCACAGTTCCCCTGGAGTCAAGTGATTCCCCCTGGACTACTGCAAATGGGGCTTCACCAGTTGAACTATCAATCTATCTTCAGCCTGAAATCCAAATTAATATCTTAGTTTGATTATTTTTTAAAAGCTACTATGATATTAAATAAATGACATTATATTTAGTTAATCAATAATATAAATGTAAAAAGTCACTTCTTCATGGATGTCTTTTTAGGATTAAATCAGAAAATACAAGTAAAGAACTGGAGACATAATAATTTGTTAACAGAATCAAGTTCCTTTTTTCAGTCAAAGGTGGCATAGCTTCTTTTTTTACATTTTTTTAAAATTTATTTTACTGATTTGTCATAATTGTGCATTAATTGATCCCTCCTCCTCCCTCTGTATCCCCCCTCTATATCCCCCCTCCAGTCACTCCATCTCCCGTTTTTCTGCGATTTGTTGGTTGGTTAAGTTGATGTTCAGTTGTTGGTTGTTTGGCCCGTTATTCTCTTCCGATATCTGGTAAATGTAGGTTTTTTTTTTTTGGCATATATATGTATATTATATTTATATTACATTAGTCCATTATTGTGTACCCCAGGGCTTTCCCACTTCACTAACATTTGTTAACTATCATGATCTTTTGAAGTGTTCTTCACCTCCCCCACCTCTTCCCCCTCCTCCTTTCTTGCTCCATGGTTCAGTCCCATTGGTTGTTTTCATTTTTTGTTATTTGTTTGTTTGTTTGTTTGTTTTTCCCTATATTCATCATATAAATGAGACCATCCTGTACTTCGCTTCTTAATGACCCTAGAAGTAAAAGCTTGATATCTTAGTTCCACAGTTTCTCTTTAAGAATTTTGTGGGGCTAAAGTTTTCTACATTATTCTAATATATCCATAGCTAATATGTCTTTTTGTCTTTAAAGTCTTTTGAAAGGGATGATATTTCAAGGGGTAGTCTAGGAGGCACTGGGGCAGAAGAGAGAAATACAAGTGGATCCTTCCACCTCTTTGCTTTCTTTCTAACACAAGTTAGAAAGTGGACATTAGAGGTAATAGCTTACAGCTTTGGGAAACGGATCACAGGAGACAAATGTGAAGAAAATTGCTAATTTTATAAAGTAACTTACCAGGTAATAGAGGGTTTCGTGGTTTTTTTAAATGATAATATTGACTCCGTTAACAGCCAAAATCAAGACTAGTTAGAATCTAAGAAGGAAACATCAAAAGAGAAGACAAGTGAGTTTGAAGTTTGCTTTAGGAGCAAATACATCTTTTCTAGATGCCCACAATCACTTCAGCATTCGTATTGTCAACAACAAAGGGGTAAAAGTCCAGCAATAAAGTCCATAATGAGAGAAAAATCATCTCTACAAGTGAGTTCATTCTGACATAATTGTTGATATTTGGAGAAGTCTCCTGGAATGACACCATAGTTAACTTTTTCTAAAAATATGCTACAAAGCTCATTTTTTGAAAATGGCAGGTCCCCTGCGAGTCTCCTCCCATTGCACTCATCAGGCCTTTCTGAGACCTTTAGTCTGTGGCTTAGCACGTTGTCCTGAATAATGTTAGCTCCTTGAAAAAAAAAAAAAAAAACACTCTTTCTTTTGGAGATCTCACATCATTTTCTTTGAATCAAGAAACTTCCCAAAACTACTAGAGTGGACTTTAGAGATAATAACCTACAGAACAATTTCAAAAAGATTCAGAGTTGAGCATCAACCTTTTATACTTTTTGTATTTACCTGAGAATGCACTCAAAATTGGCATGCCAGCTCCTTAATTGGGTTTCCTTTTGTTGAGTTTCAGATGCTGAGAATGTGCAAGCTATGTACTAGTCTTCATCTAAGGGAAGGAGGGTGATTCTTTGACCACAAACTTCAAGAAGAAACATATTCTGTGGTTTTATCTTCCTCTTGGGCCAAGTAGCATGCTTGGTAAATGTGTAGCAGAATTTAAGCACTTTTTATGCTGTTACTATTAGCTCTCTTTTTATTAAGCATAGGATGGAAATATAAGCTACTTAAAATAGGTTCTAGCATACAACTTCTCTGTTTTGTCTAGTGTGTGTGAAGACTTACCACAAATATTACTTATATGTGTACTTGCCATAATCATGTAATATAATTGAATGGAAAATCAATGGGATGACTAAATTGATTCTTATATAATATGTTTGCTTATATTATACATGTAAAAACCCTATTTTTCAACAAGCACTTTCCAAGAACGTCTTACCAAACTGTGTAAGATACTGACAGTAGAGATTATCAGTCTCCATAAAACATTCAGTTAACAATCATTTTCATAGTCAATATTTCCCCTCCCAACTTATCAAAAGACTAATATTTTCATTACTCCCATCCTAAGGAGAAAGACACTGAAGTATTGAGCAATTAGACATCTTCCTGAAGGTCAGTGGTTAGAAAATATCAGAATTCCCATTTGAATTATATGTCAGAAGACAGAGTCCTGTTCAGGGCACTACTTATCCTGTGAAATCGCCACTTCTATTGAGCCTTGTGTGCTTGACATTCAATGTTGAACTTTAAAATAAAATTAAATTTGAGAGCTAGGTTATAGAAAATGGCCAATCTGCAACTAGTCATATACGACACTTTCTAGTTCCTTAACTTTCCATACTATTTCTATTTCAATACTTTAAACTGGATGCTTTAAATGCTTTCAATGCTTTAAACACACACACACACACACAGGCACATGCACACACATACATGTACAGGCATATGTCACAGTATCCAACACAAAAGAATGGGTCCTTTGCCCTTTAAGGAAAAAATTCACTAGAGAGCACTAGTTGTAGTTGAAACAGGTTAGGCTTTATTAGAGAGACTCAGGCATGAAGGAGCCAGTTTAGGAAAGGAGAATTTAGCCTGACTCCTAAAAAGTTAAGAGGAAATATTTAAAGAGTAGGTCCAGGAGTAGGGTAGAGAAAAATAAGTATGACAGTTTGTTCTGGGTTGGGTTAAGCTTGGGTTAAGCTCAGCTGGGTTGCAAACCAACTATGCTTGCTAGCTTTAGGCCTTCTCCCTCTAGGAAACTGAAGACAATCATGTGCCTTTGTCTATCATGGTGTCTCTTGGTCAGTGTAGAAGCCTGACAGGACCCACAAATCCATGACTTAGTATACTTGTTAAAACAGAACTTGGGGTAACTCATCCTACTGGCTCACAATTTCTTTTATCTAATTTGCCCCACAAATACATGCATACACAAATACACTCAAATATACACACACTTTTATTTGCTCCAGGGCAGTAAAAATACTGTGGCAACATAGAAACAACAGCATTTCATTTTTTCTATATTTTCCTCAGTCCATATCTTCCTTAGAGGAAAAATTCACTTATTTTCATATTTGTGTGTTCATGACTGTAAATGAATAATAAGACAAGGAGAATTGTTTGAAAAGTTAATAAAAATCTGTTCACTTATGGGTTTAGATAGCTAGAGACTAATATTATCTAATGTATTCAATTTCAGAGTTTCATGTGCACATAGTGGGAGTTTGAGACAGCAGGGATTTATCCAAAATTTTACTCAGATCTACCTGGTATGGAGAGCAAGCATTTGGGGGTGTTAAGAGATCTACAGCAAAGGACACAAATATGCATGACGGGCATCTGTGTCAATTTCACTTAGATCACTTTTTTATTCTTATTATCCTTCACCTAGATAGGACTGCTCTAACTCCAAGCCATGTGGCCCCTCAGTGGAGCATGCATGTGAAACAAGACTTACCACTCCCTAAATCAGAAGAGCCAGTTGTGTTTGATATTTATATGCGAACTTCTCTCTATCATGGCATCTCCCTGAAGACTATTTTCCTTATCTCTTTTCCTTGGAGAAGGAAAATGTCAAATTTGCATATTATTTCTAATGAGCCTTTCTTGATAAACTCAATAGTTGAGTTTATCACTTCTTCCCCAACCTCCTTTGTCTTAGCTAAGCTAGTCAAGATGGAGTGATGGTAGCAAAAGCCACATGGGTATGGATGAGTCACTCAGCCATGAGGAGTCTCACCACTAGAAAGAGGTGTATATATATTATTAAACTTCTTTGTGGCAACTTTTCTTAACAAGCTATCTTGTTTATTTATTTGCCAGTCAAGAAGAACTCAGAGGAATATGGGATGATGTTTTGTTTTGCTTTGCTTTGTTTTGGCACCCTGACTAGCCCTGGGCCATGGTGAGCACTGTTAGGTCTTTAGGGCTCCTGTACCAAAGTGAGAGCCACCAGCTATCTTGAGCTGTGAGACTATAAAGCTCTGCATTAACAGCAGAACCAAAAAAAAAAACAAACAACAAAAAAAAAACAAAGATGTTATTAGCCATGAGCAAGTATTCTAAAGAAGGAAGCATTCTACAAAGAAAAACCAAATAATGAGTAAAAGTTAGAAAGAAAAGAAGGGGGCAGGGAGAGCCAAACATGTGAGCTGATCTAAATTGTCTTTTTTCATAACTTGAATAAATGTTGATCTTATATTTTAAAATTTGCTTTTAACGGATAATGACTTCAACACAAATTATAGGAAGGCAAAAACTTGAAGGATTATAGGGATACAATATGTTAAATGTCATTTTCAAAGGTCCTTATTTTGTGAGGAATTACAGTAAATTTCTCTGAATACAAAGTGACTTTGAAGTAACTTGTGCTGTGTAGCCGTCTGTTCTGCAATGCCAGGGGCAGAGCTATTATTATGCTGTCAGCAAGCAAATCTTAGGAGCTCTCTTTTCTATATGTGTCTTCTACCTATTCATAGAAAACTCTGCCTCCAAAATACTCTAATAAGTTGCTAAAACTAATAAAAAAGCTCATTATACACTTTGAAAAGTCATGCTGTTTTATAGCCCAGGAGTTTTTTACTATACAATTGAAATATATTCTGGATTCTGTCTAGGTTTTTTTTTTTTTAAACTCATTCTCTTTTTGTATACAAACTCAAAATGAAATTTCTCTGCTTCTGAAAGATAGTAAAGAGAAATGCTAATTCTGACCCTTTGCAATAAAGAGAACACCTAGTCATGGTTTTTGGGAAAACCAGATATTTTATATATTTACCTGATCGTATATACATACACACACACACATACACACACACACACACACACACACATATATATATATATATATATATATCTGATGTATATGATTCTAGACTATTAGAAGAGAAAGTTAAGTAAAACAGGAAAGAAGATGTTTAAAGTCTAATTATAGAAAACACTGATCTTACAACTTGCTCTCTTTCCTCAAAAAAAGCTGAGTCTAAATTGAGTATCTAGCCACTGTGTCAGATACAAAGACAGAAAAGTGAACCCACAAAATCCCTACCTTGGATTGCTACAATATTATCTTGTCTTCCTGCTGCCTCTGTTGTGCTCCCTCTGATCCACCACTTCTCCGCCACTGAAAATTGCTCTACGTGTGCCCTGACCAAGGCTCACCCCTCCTTTAAAGGCAATTCCTTCTTTTTGTAACTTGGCATTTGGCCCTTTATGGTCTGTGTCTGCCTTGTATTGCACCATGAAGACCTCACTCCACATCCAGGTGACTAGAGATTACTGGACACAGTCACAATGTATTGTGTGGAGCCTTCTCCACATAAATAAGCAAATCCCAGATACCCTGTTGGTGTGTCAGTTCAGCCACTAAGCCTGGAGAGTGCATCAGAATCCACAGGTGAAGGATTTCAGTTTCCCAAGGGCACCTCCACTTCAGACACCAAACACAAACCCAGGCTGTACCTATGCTTCTACTCACCTAACAACAGAGTGGAGGTTCTCAGTACTCCTCCTCAGTTTTGATTAATTTGCTAGGGTAATTTACAGAAGTAAGGAAACTATTTGCTTACTAGATCATCAGTTTATTAGGAAATTATGAAAGATACTATTCAAGAATAGCTAGATTAAAGAGATGCATAGGTCAAGACCTGGAGAAAGAACACAGAGCTTCCATGTCCTCTCCAAGTGTACGTTCTTCTTGAAGCTGCCCTCTTAGTTTCCATGGATGCCTTATTACATAACCATGATTGATTAGCTCATTGTCCATTGGCAACTGAACTCAACCTCCAGTTCTGCTCCCCAACCCAGAGGTATGAAACTAACATCTCTCAACCTTTAATCACATGGATGGTTCTCCTGAAAACCAGTCCCAACCTTATGTGCTTCTAAAAAGACAAAAGACATTTTGATCGCTCTCAACACAGGCAATTCCAAAGCTTTGGATTACCATAAACCAGTTCTTCTCAGTATCCACATTCATGTTGAATTGTTGATTTATGTATGGGTTTATTACATGTCCTGTTCCAGGAGAAACTTAATTTTTTTTTCAGGTCAAAAACATTTTAAGGAAAATGGCTTAAAATTAGGCTTGTTCTTATCTTCCACACACTGGATAGCCCCGAACTGGGAGTAAACAACAGCCAGAGTCTTGCAGTTAGGGGGCTAGGAGATGAGCAGTTGTTGTTCAGCCTTTCTCAGTTAGTCTCTCTCTGCCTGCTTACCTGCCTGCCTGCATGTTGTCCCCTGTCTCAGAATAAAGGCACCTTGGATATAAAATAAAGGCTCCAATTACATTCTCTATTAGCCCATATCATGAATCTACCTGGTTTCACGGGGTTTCTCTACAGATATCATTTTTTTTTTTTTTTTTTTTTTGAGACTAGGTCTCGCTATTTTGCCCAGGGAACCGCAGGCTCTCGTTGCCCGGGGTACCACAGACACAAGCAATCCCCAGCCTCAGCTTCCCAGGTAGCTGGGATTACAGGTGCGCGCCACTACGGCCTGCTATATTTTTTGGAACTAGGTCTCACTACGGGTCCCAGGTGGGACTCGAACCGTGATCCCTAGCCCCGGCCGTTTCATAGGTTGAAGCTTACAGGAACGAGCCACCGTGCCCGGCCAGATATCATCTATTTTTACCAAACCCTTAAACTTCGAGCAATGCCTCACATAGAGAAAAGCTCATCTATTTCACCACTGAGTACTTTAGTTTGAACTGAAGGATGCCTTACATTTGCCATGATTATCATTTCTCTCATATTGTGTTATGTTACTGTTCAATAAGAAGCACGCACCAGTTTTATATAGTGTTTTTCATTCTGAATGCTATGATGTAACACGGGGAATATTTTTTCCTGAAATCTTTCTTATTGACATTGGGCTTCTAGCAGTATGATGCTGTAAGTATCAAAATCCAGACCTCAGCCCTCCTTCGAGTCGTATCTCTTTATGTCTTTCAGTGGCACCTTAAATCTTAAACATATTCGTGTTATTACATGCCTCCCCACATGACTGCAAACCACTTTAACACAAAACCCCCTACCTTTTCCCCCCTTAACTTTAACACTCACTGCAAACATCTTTAACAATAACCCCCCTGACTTTTCCCCCTTCACACTCAGTCAATGTGCTGTCCATATGATAGAAGTTCAACGAAATGCTTTTTCTAGTATCATTTGCAGAAGACTTTAACTGCACGATCTCAGTGAAGGCTTTCCTACAAATAACTAAATTCGTGGATTTTCTTTCTACTACAAAGTCCGAAGTGTTTTATAAAGGTGCCTGGTGTTAATAAGGAGCTCTAAGAAAACTGCCAAATGAGCATTTGAAGACTGATCCTTCTGATTACAGCCTCTGCAGTCATTCTTATCTGTAAATAAGATATAAATAGATTAAATAACTAAGCATTTTCAGTTCTATTAAAAACAAAAGTAGTTCATTTTAAATCCCTTCATTTTTTAATCCCAGGTAAGCAAATACATTTTACATTTTAAATATATTAAAATACATTTTAAATCCTCCATATTTTAAGTTAAGCAAGTACAATGTCTAAACCCATCAGCCATTTACAAACTAGTTGCTGAGATCATTTTGATAGCAATCTACATTAATTCTATCTGAAAAGATTGTGGAGTATGGTATATCTGAAAAGATTGTGGAGTATGGTATGTCATCCCCTAGTTCCCACCTGTGCTGCTCATGATAAAGTGGTTCATAGCTAGGTGGGTCCCCCTCCTTTTCTTAAAGAATTTTCATATCTATAATTTGTTAAAGCTCTAAACATTCTGACACTTAACACTTTGTATTGGAGATTTAGAACTTAAATTAAAAATGATTAGTAGATTTTTTCTTGTTCCATAGAAACTATCTATGGACTAAGAGAATCATCTACCTGCTTGCACATGCTGCCAATGCAAAATTAGAGAGGAAAACAAAGCAAGTGTTAACAGAGAATTTGACTGTGTTCATTAAAAATCACAGCAAGGCTATTTTCAAGCAGAGAACACCTACACTAAAAGGAACAAATACAATATTGAGAGCTAACCAATTGTTTAAAGAAATTCACTAAATGTTTACTGCGAATCATAAATGCATTAACTTTATCAGATAATCAATAAATGCACTAAATGCAAACAATATGTTTCAATCATTTTGTTTCTCAGATTGTCTTCAGGTTAATATGATCTTTCACATTTTGTCAATGATGAAACTGAGGTTCACTCATCACAGGAAAAACACTATTTCACTGAACTATATGTGGTGATAGATGTTATGTATATTTATTTTGATGAGCAATTTGTAATAAATACATGTCAAATTATTATGCTGCACATTTAAAATTAGTTATATTTCATGTCAATTATACCTCAATAAAACTTGGAGTAAAAGTAGTTTGATAATTTTTTCAAAATTAGTTAACATATAAGTAACTGAATTTTAATGTTCTCTCTATTTTGTAACCTACACTCCTGCAAAGTAAAGAAAGATAAAAGTCCTTTCAAGTGAAAGTTGAACATTCAGAAAAGGAATTTGTGAAGAATAAAAGTAAATCAAACTCTCTCTAACGATGAAGTAGACCTCCAACTCTAGATTATGTTTTCAATGGATAAAATGGACAGGCATAAGAAGAATATTATAAGGGACAAGAGTAGGAACATCTAAAACATAAGAATCTCCTCCCTGTTGTGAAGAAAGGAGAGAGAAATAAGAAAGGTGGGGGGAAACAAAAAACAGAAATAAGGGACTGAATCCAATAAAGGCAAACTAATAGGGTTGCTTTCTCTATTTTGTGAGACATTCTAAAATTGAGATATTGAAAGAAACTTGAGAGAACATCTCACTCACACCCTACTTTCGAGTTCAAATTTATGTTTTCCTCAACAAGTGAGGGCCCCATCAGGTGTCTTTAAGTCTCCATAGCACCAGCCTTAACAATCTCCCTCGAGGAAGTCATTTCCTAAATTTCAAATTTCCAGACTTAGTGTGAATCATCAAGTTATGTCCCTATGATCTACTTTCAAAAATATTTCCAAATTAATTCTGTGTAAAACCTCTACTATTTTATTGCTAAATAACAAGACCTGTTAAAATACTTTTATTGCTAAGATTAGCCCCAAATCAGGAGACCCCTGAGACCCAGCAGGATAAATGTTTAAAAATCAGAATCTTGTTTTAAATAGAAGATGTCAGCACTAAAAGCCTCCCAGCTTCATAAACAGACATTTTAAACCCTGGGTTTTTTTTTCTGCCTTCAGATAAAATCTTTGGCAAGAAAATAAGTATTTTCTGTGCTTTCCAAAGTAATTAAATCCAAATTCATTTTCTTTTTTGTTCAATAGGTAATCAAACATCACACTAAATACAGATTGCCTGGGTTTTCCAAAGCTTAGCATGCTAGTTGGATTACATAAAATCTTTGTGACAAAACACACAGATTTTCCACACAAGCCCAGATTGCAAGCACTTTCACTGAAACTATCATTTTGAAATGACAAGGATTGTTTTTCTAAGACAGACAAAGTAACTCAGAGTAGAAGAAATTGAAAATAAAGTAATAAAATTGTTTTCTTAAGTTATGCCTCCTTGGCTCTTTTTAAATAATTGGCTATCTCTTGTTACACCTTTTTCTTTTTTACTATTAGAGAAAATTGCAACTGATAGATCATAACCCACTAGCAAAGCTATCACGCCACTGGGTGGCCATTAAGAACATATCTTGGAACACTTTGGACCCGATGTGGACAAAAGTAAAAAGCCAGTCTACCTTCCATGAGGTGGATAGGCATTCATTTTGAAAATTACTGATATCTTTTTGCCTCTGGAAATTTTAGCTTAGAATCTACTAGTCTATTAATTTTTTTTGTTTGTTTGTTTTTTTCAGACTAATCCTGTAAGGATAGTAGAATATAGGCAAGTGTTCCAACTTTATAGTAGAAATTACAGGGACTCAGATATCAAGTGCTACCTTGGGACACCTGTTAAAGCCCAGATTCTCTTACAATATAATAAGATGACTCCTGTCTACTTTCCCTATTTAAACAAATCAATCAAAACTTTGCCTGGGGTCAAAGCTTCTAGATCTCTGACAGTGTCCCCTCACTTCACCTTAGTTTGCCTCCTAATAACCACTGGAATCCAATTTGTTCCCTTTTAATGATGCAATTAATGAGCAACCCAGAGTGGTATTTGAATGAAATATATAAAAACTACAAAGAGGGACTGGCATTTTATTTAAACTTCATTTTAGCCTTCAATTCTTAAATATTAAATTGGAACAACTTTGTTCTAATTGGTAGCGAGTAAGGAAGGAAATACTGACTCTTGTTACCCAAAGAACACATAACCATAAATTCACAAAGAAGAATCTTGTCCAGAACCTCCATAGCATTCAAATGTACCTAATAGAAATTAAAAATAGTCTGCTATTTACAAATGAATTCTCACTCCCTAATGTCTCTAAATGGAAAGAAATCTTTCTGGTTTTTGTAATAATTTTATTTGTTTGTCTAACCTAACATTGAGTTTTCTTTTGATTTTCTATTTTTTTATTAAAAAAAAGAAGGGGATGGGAAAGAAAAGATGAACCTTACCACTTTTAAAAAATACATCCATGGTAGGAAAAAAAGGTGCCAAAGTGTTTTTTTCTCTAGTATCTCCAATCTAATCTCTGGATAGAAGTATCTTTTCAATTCCACAAAATGCATAGTCTGGCCTAACACAAAATTAAAAGAGATCATCAATTAATGAATTTCAATTGTCCCTTATGATTCTTTAACACACACTTAAAATATCTGAGATTCTCAATACAATATCAAGGTTCCACTGAACGTTTGCAAATAACATTTGCTTTACTATTGAGAATAAACAGAAATTATAAAACCTGATAATAGAATTTGGAAAAGCTAAGTTGGCCTTATAGAGGAAAGATTCATAAAAGGAATCACCTCACTGTAGTCCAGGGCCTTTATTTAACAATGCTAAATTGTGTCTACAGTATGAAGGTCCTCTAGGTACTCTGCTCTTAGAATACTTCCATCTCCCCATTCCAGAGCTGAATAAAGCTTGAATTATCTTGTTTTCCTCAAGAAACTTTTCAATTCCTAGAATAGAAATCACAATTACTGAGAAGAGTAAGGAAGTCAGTAAAGTTATTAACTGACTGAGTGTCCTTGTGAGTAGAAAAAAGATATCATGCATATTCCACAATTGAGATCTGTGAGCACTGGCCACATGTGGCCAATGAGCTTGGAGGTGTAGCTGGTGTCAATGCAGATGTGCTGCAAGCAGAGATGGCATCCCCATCTCCATATGCGGTAAGAATGTGACTATCCCATTCATTTTTATGATTACTTATTCAAATGAAAATGTTTTCATAAATTAGTTTAGATTGAATATGTTAAAATTGATTTTGCTCGTTGATAATTAATTTTTTAAATGTGTATATTAGACCATCTTAAATTACATACATGGCTCATGTTGTATTTTTACAGGGCAGGGCCATTCTAAAGGTAAGCAAACTTTTTCAAAACAGGGTTAGATTGTAAATAGTTTGGGCTTTACAAGCCATATTGTCTCTGTGGCAACTACTACACTTGCTGTTACAGGAAAAGCAGCCATAGGCAGTAAGAAAACAAACAAGCATGGCTGTGTTCTAACACCACTTCATTTGCAAAACCAGGTGGTGGGCCCCAGGGTGCAAAGTATGCTGCTATCTGCTCTAAAACATAACCAGCAATTTTTAATTAACATGTTATTTTTCAACAATCTGTTTTTATTTAGCAGTTTTAATGAGCGAATAATAGGAAAAATGTGCTCTACTGTCTCCCTTGGGTATGTAACATACATACTATTAACCTCTCAGGATAGCCCTGGCCTCTTTTGTCCCAAGAAAGCCTGGTTTTCATCTCACTCTCATCTCCATCTCGCATGTCAAGTCACCGATCAGAAGCAATTCACACACTACTCTTCTTCATGATAATGGAATATGCTCAGGCAGTTGTTACAGCAACAAGCTTTCTCCCTGGAAACAAACTGGTAAACCTCAGATATGAGTTGCTTTTTCAAGGGAGTGTCAATGCCAATTTAATTCACAAATGAGCACCATTTTGAAAATCATAGTACCTTTCTTTGCAGTCTAAACCCAAAGCTCAAACCAGTATTTGAATGCTGTGACAACATGGATGGCAATATCTACACTTGATTTTGTAGGGACATTCTGCAGTTCCTGAAACAAATTGCAGCGTATCATTCAGTAATTAAGTCATTAAACCAAAGAAATTCCAGAAAGGGGGAAAAAAAAACACCTGAAGTTACTTGACTCTCAAAGGTCATGTAAGAACTTATAAAGTTAGATACATATCATAATGGGAATATATATATATATAAAACATATGCATATATATAAAAATAATGTAGATGATAGCATGCTGACATTTTAAGGAGAACCTACTAATATTAGGTATCATAATAAGGAATGCAATGGTGCTGGTTGACTTTCCTGGGATCTTATCTCAAAACAAGGGCTTATTGTCTCAACCAATCTCAAAAATTCTTGCCAGTCTGCAGATCTGTTATCATTACTGATATGCTCCCAGAGAAAATAACCTTTGCCAACGTTAAACACAATCTTAATGACTCCTTTCATAGGGGAAAAGGCTAATGCCTGCAAGCTATGGCCTATGCTTCCAGTTGGCACCTCTACACTGATGGCATTTTTTTTTTCTGTAAGAACAATCATCATTTAATCAGACATTTATTTTTGCTAATGCATTTATAATTTCATTCACATCTTCATAGTTTAATGAAGCTAGTATTTATACATTCAACTCAGCAGAAATCAAAATTTCCCCAAAGTAGCAAAGGAGCAAGTGAGGACAATTGCCAGAGCGCTTCCTCCTATCATTTCTCTACTTGTTTTAAATAGAGAGGATCAATTTACTACTTTAGAAAATAAGCAAAACAAATCATTAGTGGTATTAATCATTGTCAGTTTATTTTTTCCTTTTTTTTTATTTAGTTAAGTGCAGACATGCATAAGCTCTAAGTAAATTGAATGTCCACTTGGATTTTATTGCATGTTACAAACCCTCAAACCACAGCAAAAGTCAGTTTATGTTAGAAACTGAAAAATCCATGTGAATTCTGAAACTAACAGTGATGGATGTGCTAGCTGCCTTCTAAGACCTGAGGTCCTGGGGAGTTTTTTCATGTCATTTAGGACACAAGAGACGCCGGAGGCTGTTCCTCATCCCCAGGTGTTCCCAGCCCAGGATGGCCACTGCTTGGATCATTTGCAATGCACACACAGCTTGACTTTTGGAAGTAAACCCCAAAATATGGAAGTCTGCAGTTACATACCAAATCCACCAGAGTTTCGGAAGTTTGAACTCTACTCCAGAAGTCCAACAGTGAAGCTAGAACTGAGATGTGACCAAGAGTCAGAGGAGTGTCACATTGTCCCAGAGTTTCTGTTAAGTCATTTCTCTCATTGAGCCTGGTCTTCTCATCCACAGATAGTTGTGGTTAAAAGCATGTTTTACAATTTCCTTATTCAACAGACATTTATGATAACTTACTATTTATGCAGCAAAAACTGTAAGAACTTCACATCATTTCAATGTGGGAATATCCTAGGAACCGCTAGTCATCACCGTTATACAATTCAGAATTTCCCACTTGCTCATATCTCACTTTCTGTGCATGGTGCTATACGGTATTAGCTCCTTCAGTCACTTAGCAACAGCATCTTCTGAATTGCTGCTCTGCATCAGACACCTTGCCAGGAACCTGAAACATAAAATACAGAAGATAAAATTTTGCCCTCTCAGATTCCCAATACAATAATGCAGAAAGACATGTACAAAATAAATTGCCATGTGCTATCGCAATTTCTTCTAACAGAGGTATGAAAAACATGCCAGAGGTAGAAACTACTACCAAGATTTGGGCAACTCCTGTCTGAAGAGAGCAGCAGAAATTATGCCCGGGAGGTGCTGGGCAGATGATGTACTGGCAGATGATGTACCCTCCTAGCAGGGGCTAGGAGGGTAGCAGGGGAATGGTGGAGGGTTAAATTGGAATTTTCCTGATAAATTTCATATATACAGAGATTAATTCATAATTCTACTTTAACACATACACACACACATCCCCCCCCAATAAAACTTTCACAAAGTACCTCTAGAGTTTTGTGAAATGAACTGCTTATTTTAAACATCTATTTTGACCCTAGGATTTTTACAGTAATCCATTTGCAGAATAAAATTAGAGAAATCATAAGTTGCTATTTCTGCCTAGAGCTGACTTTTTTTTACCTTAAAGATAACCTACTTTTAAAAAAATCTGTGCAAAAAAAGTATATTCTTCCTTTGAAATTATATCATGTGATCAGGACTTGTCTTTTCAGCCACCCTCAGTCCTTCTCCCTTTCCTCCCTTCAGTATCTGTTGACCTCTTTGTCTGCTGACTTTATACCACTTATGTGATCATATTCCTGTGAGCAATAGGAAGACTCTGCCCTACCCATTGATCGCAACCCACAAAATTGCTATCCAGTTCAAAACCGTGTCATGGAATAGCAAAACACACTTTGGGGGCTTAGCAGGGTCAGGATTCCTTTTCAATCACGGTATCAGTTTGCTAGCCCAAGACCTTGGCTGTCCTCATTGTAGCCACAGCCTTTTGTAATGCAGGAGGTCACTGCTGGCCTCATCAAGGTGCTCACAAACAAGGGGAGGGTAGAAAGGAATACCGGTGGGTAATTGTGGGACCTTCCGTCCTATTTTTCCTGTCCTCCATAAAATCAAGCCAGGCAAGTTTGAATCCTTCACTGTCTGCTACTGCAGACACTCAAAGCATATGTTCAGATCTCTTAAAGCACAGGATTTTAAGGAAGGAAATAATTGCATGTACAAAAGCACATCCCAGGCCTAGTTTCACTCATCTGAAAACCATCATGAGGCAGCCCCAAACAAGGCATCCACAGTCTCTAGCACAAATGGGCAAGAGTAACAGTAGAATGCAGGCTGGATCGGGCAATAGCAGCTGATGCCAGTCTGGTAAGGCTTTCTCTTGCCAATACACTTGAAATGGTATTTCTCAGATAACCCCAGCATGTCATGAAACACATTTGTGTAGGCCACAAGTCACTTCTGAAATGCCAAGGAATGCAATTGGAAGACATTCATCCTGTTTGGTCTTCTTGAGTCCCTAGGTTATGGCTAGGGCAGTTGTAGGATTTAGGAATGCCAGAGTTTACTTGGGAAGCATATATTTTAAAATTATATAGGTCAGAATATATCAAACTCAGCTGCATAGAATCATCAGATAAATTTCAGAATAATTAAAACATAATACATAGCATCATTTTTCTCACTAGACTCATGAAATGAACATTTGATCCCTAAACCATATGGGTTTGAATTTCAAGAATCCACTCATAAATCAATTTTCTTATAAACTGAAGATGTAAACTCATGGTATCAATAAATACAATACAGTAGTCTAAATGCCTTTGCTCCTCCTTGTGATTTCTTTAAACAGATTTTAAACAGATTTTTTTAACAGGTTTAAATCTGTTTTTGCTTTTCTCTAACTTACTTTAATACAAAACTGTAATATATAATACATATAACATGCAAAGCCCAACCTTTTATGTTGTGTTAAGACTTCTGGTCAATAGCAGGCTATTAGTAATTAAATATTTGGTTAAGTTAAACAGGATCCTCATCAGCATCCCTATCACACTGAAGGTCACGATTCTCACTGCATGCTTGTGATGTCAGGTAATAGCTCTCTCTATAAGCCAACAGAGACTCCAGAACCAGGAAACATTTCCTTCAAAAAGAATTCTGACACTCTGACACTGACACTGAGACAGCACATTAACGATTCCACTCAAAATGGACTGGGCTCAGGAAATGTTTTATTGGGGTAGAAGTAAAAACCATGCCTTTTCTAGAACACTCCAAAACTGAGCAGTTACCTGAGTAAACTTGATACCAGGTGCTGGGGCCAGGACAGAGTCCAAAAGTTAAACCCTTCATTCTTCACCTTGCACATAATTGCAGGACAACTCAGGTTTAGGGAACAGCAATAATAAGGTTTATTTACAGAAAAGGAAAAACAGAGTCACTGAGGTTACAAGTGGTCTGTTACTTTACCCTAAATACTGTTCAGTCTTAAAATCCTAAATAAAAAGTCACACTTCCAAGATGGCATTTTCCTGTCACTCCAGACCTAGAACAAGTATTCCAGAGATAAAGTCATGTAGCCAGATGTTGTCTTCCATATTCTGAACAAAAGATCAAAATGACATCTCAACAATTTTCATCTCTCACCTCTCTGGGAGGTTAAGATTTCAGCTTCAAGCAGTACAGTTTTACTTCCCCCATTCTGGGAGGTCCACAGACTGGTTTTCCAGCAACTTTACCTCTCTTATTTCTGAGCAGTCCACAGATTTTGTTTCCATCAAGTTTCTTCTCTCCTGTCTGCAGGAGGTCCAATTTCCAGTTTCCAGAAACTTTACTTCCCCCATCTTAGGAGGCCCACAGAATCTGTTTCCAAATGAAAGACCTATACTTAAATTTCTAGCATCTTTCTACTCTTTCCTTGAGTGACCAAATCCAAAAGTAGCCATCCTCCTGAAAAGCAACCTTAGTATCTGAAGCCTGGAAGCCTAGAATGGTCTACCTTTGGGAATGAACCCTCTCCAAAATGGCTCCCTCATTTTATCTTTGCAGCTTCTTATATCCTATTTCAGAATTTTCACCTACACACTGGTTCTTTCTTGCTTTCAAGGCAGGTCTCATCTGCTATTATTTTTCCTCATCTGTACCCCTCTCAAGGGGATGCCTCCTGTAACAGACTTTGGCATTAGCCTTGCCTTTCAGCCTCCCACTACAATCCAGCAGGATCCTCAAGGACCACTTCAGAATTTGCCAGTTATTGATGCCAAGGAACTGTGGCTGATCTCAGCAGAATCAATAAGAGATTGACTGATTTTTTAACTATAGATGGTCCCTGACTTATGATGTTTCAACTTATTGATGGTGTGAAAATGTATTCATAGGGTAGAACCTGTGCTTCACATTTTTAAGTTTGATCTTTTTCCAGCTAGCAGTGTTTTTTTGTTTTGTTTTGTTTGAGACTAGGTCTTGCTATTTTTCCCATGGAACCACAGGCTCACGTTGCCTGTGGTACCACGGACTTAAGCAATCCCCAGCCTCAGCCTCCCAGGTAGCTGGGAACACAGGTGCGTGCCATCGCTCCCAGCTGTTATTTTTTTGGAACTAGGTCTCGCTACAGGCCCCAGGCAGGACTCGAACTGTGATCCCTAGCCCTGGACACGTCATAAGCTGAAGCTTACAGGCACAAACCACTGTGCCTGGCCTTTTTCCAGCTAGCAATGTACAGTGGGATCCTTTCCTGTGATGATGGACAGCAAGTAGAGTCATAGATCCCAGTCAATCATGGACCAGTGAAGGAAGATGACCAGCAATCACTACAATATAAACATTCTCAATTTCAGTACAGCACTTAATAAATCACATCAGATAGTCAACACTATATTATAAAATTGGTTTTGTTAGACCTGGCACAATTGTAGCTTAATTTCTGTTTTGTGTGCATTTAAGGTAGGCAAGGATATGCTACCACATTTGATAGATTGAGTATATTAAAGGCATTTTCTAGTTAACATTATTTAAGGATGTTAACCCACTGTAAGTTGAAGAAGAACCACTCACTAGAGGATGAGTTATATGCCAAAAATATAAATAAATAAAGTTATCCAACCTGTACCATAAGTGCAAGTAGAGCTCCTGAGAATGTTAGGTTCTGGGGGAAGCTTAATAATCCCTTTGAATACTCAGGGACACTTAGGTGATGCTGGGTGTGGCCCATTTTATGCCCTTAAGATAAACCCTACCCTTCATTTTCTGCAGAGTGGACCAGCTGTAACTAGGAACATGGAAGGTTTTGAAATGGCTAAATCACAGACACTTTCCACCACTGGTATACATTTTCAAAGGTATTATAAAAGCTAAGGTTTGGTTTGGTAGCTATGGAGTAGAATGAATTGAGCTATTCACAAAAAAACCAAAACTCTTATACCATGACAACTGGGTGCTAAAGGATCCAGGAATGAAAATAATGGAACCCATTACTTGCGCAAATAATCCCTCAAGGAGCAAAAAAAAAAAAACACATTTTAAAGTTAATTTTCAAGTAAAACAATGATAAAAAGTCATAAATTCTCACCCAAGAATGTTATAGTGTACAAAACATTTTGCATACAGTTTCCCTGTTTACAGAAGTATGTTCTGCATATGTTGCCTAGAGAGGTTGCATAACCTATGTGAGGCCTTATCATTAATAAGCACCAGGCCCAAACCCAGGAAAAATAAAACCTCCAGCTTAAAATAATGTAGGTGCTGTGTTTTTGAAAAAATAAATAATAGAATAAGCTAAAAGCAGTCAGTTACTTAACTCAAATTGTAACTAATTGCACTTTGAAGATTTTTGCTTCAAGTAAATAGATTCCAAAATTTCTTATCATCTCAGGAAATATGCTGTCTCTGGTTGTCACCTGTCTTTTCCACAGGGACATCCTCAATCCCTTTTGGCTACCATGAATGGAGGACCAATAAGGTGCTACTCAAACTTAATTTCATTAACTGCTAATGATTTCATTTTAAAAACTACTCAAAGGAAAAATATAAATACTGGACAGTCTCACTTATATATGGAATGTAGATAAACCAAACCTAAATTCAAGAAAAAGCAAAAACCTAACAAGTTGACCTTAATTCTGAAGAATGCAGCAAAGAAGGGGAACAAAAGGGAGGGAAGAACACTAAGGAATATTATGACAGTTCATGGTGATGTGGTGGTAGGAGAACTATAGGGACTCCAATGATGTAAGAAAAAAGTAATAAATTTTAAAAATTAAAAATATATAAGCAAAACTCAAAAGATCATTTGCAAAAGGTGCTTCAAACTTTCTCAAATCCAAAATTTAACTTCACTTTAACAAGAAAATGAGACCACAGAACATCTTTGAAATGAAGCCCCCACACTAAGAATGAAGTGGGGAAGGTAACTTTTGGGCATATGCACCTATCTACTCTTAGCAAAGGTATATCAACATTGCTACTGATTCAAGCTTTTTTCATAAAGGCATTTCAATGATGCATATAAAGAGTCATCTCACATAATATTGCAGCTCATTATTTTCCTATAATCACCTTTGTGTTTTGCCTCCAAACTGTGCCAGATAAATCTGTCCATGGCCATTGGTAGCATTAGTTAGACTTAACACATTCCTGAGCCTATAAATGTCTCCATCAAACAATAAATAGTAGTAATTTATCAAGTTATTCTGCATTTATATAAATGTAGCAAATAAAAAACCATCATTATACATAGGACCAGGTTGGACAGAAATTCATTAATAGCATTAATTATGCTAATAACATTAATTTAGCACATTTACTATTTCAGGAACTGTGACAAATTCTGTAAAATTCTATGAATGCAATTTAATTTCAAGTCCTCATATTAACTCTGTGAGCTAGCTGCTAATAATAGCCCCATTTTTCAGAGTCAAGGGTGCTAAGGGCTAACTGAACCACCCATGATCTCATGGGAGCTAATAATTGATTCAAGTTCAGAGAGAGTCAACAAAAGCCATGCTCTAAACAATTACGCTGTTTTACCTAGGAAAGAAAAGTCTAGATTTTCAAGCTATTCTTTAGATACCATTTCCCTAACTATTTCTTAGGATACTCTTTCTCAATTTCTAAATCCATAAACTTTACGCTAAGAATTACACTGGCACACTTTATTTTGCATGACTATTACATCCCACTTCCAATCTGCCTGTTGGAGAAACATTCTTTGTAATGTTTCAGCATGTCTTGGTTCCAACAAATAAGATAATTATATGAGGGGGAAGAAAGGAGTCATGTGGGCAAATGGAAACTAAAGCCTTAAAAACCCTCAAAAAATTTCATGCCCAAATGTTGGTTCAGACTGTAGAAACAAATCCCTAAGGAAGCATCAAGAAAAACTCATCATCATTGTTTCCTGAGAAAATAAGATTTTCATTAAACATTAAAGTTATTTCAAATCAAATTTGAAATTCCACTTGGCTAGGGTATTTATAAGGTGTGTTTAACTTAAAATATAAATTCAACAAAAGTATGATATAGAATTAAAGATGGGATCCTTAAAGATGATTTCTCAGGAAAATTTTCAAGAAACATAAAATTATAGGTGACTCATACCTTCAGCTCTACAAACTAAAAAGAGGTTGGGTGGACAAATGGAACACAACAGGAGATTCCAGCAGTGTTCATGACTTTGAAGGTTTGTAAAATTCTTACTCATTTCTGTTCATCAGTCTAAAAGCTTCAGAGTTTTGTGGTTGTAAGAAGCTATACAGAAAACCTAGAACACAAAATCAATTTGTGTTGCAGAGGTTTTTGGGCTTCCTATGAAAATAAAACCAAACCACAACATTTGTTCAGATTCTTCAGACCACATACCATCTTATTAGAAACCAAAGTAAACGTTTTCTTATATAATTAGATGTGAAAATTGCTATGGGGAATGATATAGGTCAACCAGTCTTTATCCAGTGCCAAAATAGCAAGAAGAAATGTATATGATTTGAATGGTTTTTTTAATCAAAAAGGATCTGCTTATCATGCTGCCACTCCAAGAGAGAGAACACTATCTCTTAATATTTTCCCCTCCAGCAACTGACAATCAGAACATACTTGCCTAACTTAACCAGAACTTATCTGCCTCAGTGGAAGAGGCACTATTAACTTTGGCATGACTCTAAGGTCTATCACCCAGAGTCTTCAACATGGTTATAACCTAACACATGGCTGTTGACACTGTTAATGGCATATGACATCTAACATTACTATGTTTTAAGTACCTAAATTACAAATGCTTATCAACTCACATAATGTTTCAGATCCTCCAGGGTTTCTACCAAGTGGATTTTATGTTAGTCAAAGATGTTTATGCATTCCAGCAGCTGCCTCTATGTAAGCACTGTGTGTTCGCCCTCTGTGTGACACTGCGAAACTTAACATGAATTTAAATCCTTTAAAACTCCAGGTGTACATTGTATCACATGCACACCTTAATTTCCCTTTCTTCCTTAAAGAGGTCTAAGTTTACCAGAATTTCCCTGAGAGTAATTATTTTAATGTGGCAAAGTCAAGAAGGATCAACTGCCCCAGTGGTGGTAGATGGTTTAAGTAACAAAAACTACAGGAGGTCTTCTAACAGGAGATATATTCACCACTGAACTGCTCACTGCTTATCATTCATCTATATCTTACACTGCTTTTCCCTTCTTCAACTGTAAGAAGTGCAATTAATGGACACTCTGAATCATTCTTAGTCCTTCTGGAGTGTTTTCCTATACTATAGAAGCTGGAACTAAGGCTACACTTCCCAAACTCCCCTTTTAGCTAAAGTTCCTGATAATATAAAATGTCACTAGAATTTTATGGTGGAGTGAGATAAAAAAGAGATTGGTATCTCCTGTCTTCTTTTCTACTGGAACAAGCCATTATAAGATATGAGTTTTCTTTATGTCATTTTTTAGGTACTAAAAAGCAGTTATTAGTGAGAAAGGAAGCAAATCCTGCTTTCATGTGTCTATCTCAAGTATCTCAAAACTACCTTTTTGAATCAAGGTAGGGGCATTTTAAGCATTATTTCCAGAGGTCTAAACTTGGGTTGACTTGTCCTTCCCTACCTGCTCCATCTATCCCTCCCCCACCATAAATGAGCAAGCACCATTTTTTTTTTTTTTTGGATATAAAAGAATTGTATCAGATATTTTTCATACTACTGAAAGACCACTTGGTCAATGAGGAAATCAAAGAGAAGTCAAAGATACCTTGAGGTAAATGACAAGGAAAAATAAACTTCCAGAATTTACAGACACAGCAGAAGCAGTACTAAGAGGGAATTATATATCAATCCAGGCTCATATCAAGAACCAAAAAAGAACCAAAACAGCCATGTCTCTCATCTCAAGAAACTAGAAAAAGAAGAACAAGACATTCAAAACTAGAAGGAAGTAAATAAAAATTATCGCAGAAATAAATTAAATAAAGGTCAAAAAGGCAGTTCAAAAGATCAACGAAACCAAAAACTTGTACTTTCAAAAATAGACTAGATAAACTTGCTAGACTCAATGAGAAGAAATGGGAGAAAACACAAATAAAAGGGATCGGAAACAAAAAAGGAGAAGTTGCAACAGATATTATAAAGAACCAGAGCATAATAAGAGACAAGAACACTATACGAAACAAGCTCAGTTAACCAAAAAGAGACAGATAAATTCTTAGAATTATATAACCATCTGTGACTATTAGGGAAGACACACAAAACCAGAACAGACCAATCCAAGTACAGAAACTGAAACAGTAATAAAAATTTTCCCAAAACCCAACAGTCAGGAAACAGATGGCTTCCCAAGTGAGTTCTACTCAACTTTCACAAATGAACTAACACCTATTTTACTTAAAGTATTTCAAAAATCAAGAGAGAAGAAATACTTCCAAACACATTTTATGAGACCAGTATTACACTGGTAATAAAACCAAACAAAGACAACACAGAAAAATGAAAACTACTAAGCAATCTCCCTAATGACTACAAATGCAAAAATCCTCAATAAAATCTTAACAACCCACATCCAAACATGCATTAAAAGAATTAAACATTAAACCCAAGTGAATTTATGCTAGGGACACAAGGATAGTTCAACATCTTAAAATCAATCAAAATAAGTTACCACATCAACAAAAAGAAAGATTAAAAATGTGATGACATCAATAAATGCCATGAAAGCATTTGATAAGAATCAACATCCATTTTATGATGAAAACTCTTGAAAAACTAATCAAAAATGAAACATACTTTAACATGATAAAAGTCATATATGACAAACCCACAGCTAGCATCATTCTTACTAGTGAAAAGCCAAAAACCTTTCCATTGAGATCAATATAAGAATTTTCACTCTTATCACTACAATATACTACTAATATTATCATATTAGAGTCCTACATACAACAACTAGACAATATAAAGATAAAAGGAATACAAATTGGAAAAGAAGTACCACTACCAAAAATTAAAAATTAATAATATACACAGAAATTCCTAAAGAATACATAGAAATACTAACTGAAATAGCAAACCAGTTCAGCAAAGTGGCAGGATACAAAATCAATATAGTAGAGTTAGCCATCATGAGTTAGAAGAAGAAATTAAAAAAACATCTCATACAATCACACTAAAAACATTAAATTCCTAGGAGTAAACTTAATACAAAAAATGAATGACCTTTACAAAAAAACTATAAAACATTGCTAAGCAAAATAGAACACACAAACAAATGAAAAGACATTTTCTGCTCATAGAAAGAATCAATATTATAAAAATAACCATCACCTGCAAAGCAATTTGCATATTCAATGCAATTCAAATAAAAAAATTAATGATATTATTCAAAGATGGAACAAATATTACTGAAATTCATATGGTACCACAAAAGACCCCAAATATCCAAAGTTCTTCTTAGAAAAAGGAGGAGGTAAGGTCATCACACTTCCAGACATTAAACTATATCACAAGTGATAATTTAAGCAGGAAGGTACTGAAACAAAAACAGACCCAAAGACAAATTAAATGAAAATGAGATCTCAGATATAAACCCACATGCATATGTGGATAGCTAATCTACATCAAAGAAACAAAGAATATACACTGAAGAAAAGGAAACCCTCTTCAACAAATGATATTGAAAAAAATAAACTGCCATTTGCAAATGAAATTAAACTAGACAACTATCACCATCATACATGAAAGTCAATTCAAAATGGATAAAACTCAGTTGTAAAACTTGAACCCATAAAACACATGGAATAAAATGTAAGCAAAACATTCCACAATGTAAGTTTCACAGACATATTCATGAATTTGTCCCCAGCAGCAAGGAAAACAAATGACAATGCAAACAATTGGGACTGCATTAAACTAAAACTCTGTAAAGTAAAAAGAGACCATTACTAAAACAAAGTGACACCCTACTGAATGGGAGATGCTCGGCATACATTGGACAAGAGACTGGTACCAAAGATCTATAAATAGCTCACATAATTTAACATAAAGAAAACAAATAACTCCATCAAAGAATGGGAACAGGAGCTAAAAAGGCATTTCATCAATGAAGACAGACACATGAAAAAATATCTTAAGCAAATGATGATAAACTGGATCTGACAGACTGTGTTGTATTCATAAAACAAAAAATCTTCATCATCAATTATTATCATGGAAATGCACATCAGAACCACAGTGAAAATGGCCCTTTTGAAAAAAAGCAAAAACAACAAGTACTGATAAGTGTATAGAACAAAAAGAACCCTTTGCTTGTGCGAATAGAAACTGGTCCAGCAATTGTGAAAGTAGTATGGAGTTTTCTCAAAAAATAAAATAAAAAACCGAAAAATGGATCAGCCAAGGGAACTAGTATGCCACTCCTAGTTACCTAAAGAACACAAAAGCACTGACATGAAAGGAGACCTCTCCCCTATGTTTACTGCAGCACTATTTAAAATAGCCAGGATATGGAAACACTCAAAGTGCCTCCAAAAAGATGAGTGGATCAAGAAGATGTGGTACATATACACAGTAGAATTCTGCTTAGCAATCAAAATAAATAAATAAACTCATGTCATTTGTGGCAATATGGATGGAGTTGGGAGGGATTGTTCTAAGAGAAAAATATCTAGGAGGAGAAAGATGTAAGATGATACTACTTATATGTGGAATATAGAGAAACCAAAAAGTCAGACACAAACATTACAACCAGTCCTGAAATCAGATCTTAATCTGAGGCAAAACAGATGGGGGAGGAGGAGAGATGTAAGAATGGGGGATGGGAGACCAATAGACTATGGTGAAGAGCTATGGGTGCTTTGGTGGTGAGAATGCTCATAACTATAACTGAAAGTGGAAATTCTATACTGTCAAACATTAATAAAATCAATAATAATTTTTAAAAATAGTCACTTCTGATTAAAATACCTAAATGAATTCTATACCAGTAACATTTGATTGGTTCTTTTGTAAATCAGCTTATGAGACATTAGTTTTGTTTATGTTACAAAGTTTTGTTAAATTGATAGAATTTTAAAAATTACCAAGTATGGGAAACTAGCACTTACTAATAATTGAAATATCAAGAACCAATTTGGGAAATGCCCACCAGGTGATAAATGAAGTTGGTGGAAGTAGTGTTAGAATATTTGCTATCTTGAGAAATTCATTTATACAAACAGCAAAGAATCTGACTGGGTCCAGTTTAGAAGCCACCTGACTTAAATAGTTCAAAGGGTCAACCAACTTAGAACTACTTAAAGTGTGAGGTGAGGTGTGATGTTTTTCTTTTTTGAGGGAGATGGAAAAAGAAATAGGAACAAGTTGGCAAATTTTTAGGAGGTAACTTTTGATCTTTCAAAAATCAGACGCAAAAAGTTGAGCACATCAGTAGAAACAAAATCTTATGTTAACGAAGTCAGAAATCTTCAAAAGAAAACCAGAAAATCAGTGTCACTTCTTAAAACTAAATTATTATAAAGTAATAGTAGGCACAGTATGCCTTTCTATAGTACTGTCTAAAATGAACATGTGACTACTGACAAATTATTTAGTGTTTCCATAGAACAGAATGTATAATTTGCATGTTCCTGAAGCCTATCATTATGCCAAGTACAAATGAGGACACTAATTAAAAAAAAAATTGATAAAGAAAAGATATTATTATAGAAGTCAATTAGGACAAAAGAAATAAATCTATATAGTATTTATAGTAAAGTGAAATTGAAATACAATGGAAGTTTCTTAACTAACCATAATTAAATAAAATAATTAAAAGCAATTTAAAATAAAAAATTAATGAAAGTTAATTTAGAGGAGTGGTATGAAAGCAGACCAACTCACTCAACATCTTTGAAATGATGAACCTACTAAATGCTAAAGGTAAGTATAATAAGAAATGACTTACAAAAACAAAACAAAGCAAAACAAAAAATCCCCCACATCACAGAGTGAATCTGATTGCAAGGTACAAGAAACAACAAATCAAATTTGATACTACACTTTAATAATTGGCAAATGAACTGTAAAAGTTCTAAAACTTTGACAAAGTAGAAAATGACTAAATATTATCCAAAGGAAATATATTCTGACAAATTTCATATGAAATGATGACATTTTGGATATATACAGTAAAATCTCCTTTTCTAAATACTGAATGTACTCATAAGAGAGCTAAAATGACTTAAGACTTAACATCCAGGCAGTGCCCATCCAGAACAGCAGAGGCCCTGCTACCTCCAAGACCCCTAACATCACCCTCACAGACAAAAAAAACAAAACGAAACAAAGTAAAACAAAACAAAAAATAAAGAAGGAAGACTTTCTGAACCTAAAGAAAGGAATAAATGCACACACTGTGTATTCAGCAAAGGATCAATATTAAACATATACAAATAACTCATAAACTCTACAAAAACAAAGCAAAGTAACCCAATCAAAAAATGGACGAAAGAACTAAACAGATACCTCTTCAAAGAATATATTAAAATAGCCAACATGCATATGAAAAATGTTACAACCACGTATTATTAGAGAAATGGAGATCAAGAACACAATGAGACACAATCTCACATCTGTGAGAATGACCTATGTTGAGAAGTGGTGGAGAGGGTATGGAAAAAGGGGATACTGCCCCTCACACACCCCCAGCCCCAGGCACACACAAAGATCACTGACTGGAATGCAAACTGACCCAGCTCCTATGAGAAAAAAAAAAAAATGGCTGTGCTAGTAATTCCACATTTAAGCATTTACTCCTCCAAAATTCAAAAACATTAATTTTAAAGGAAACTTGCACTCCCATGTTTATTGCAGCACTACTATAATAACTGAATTAAATAACCTAAGTGCCCCCAAAGAGATAAGTGAATCAAGAAAATGTGGCATTGTTGCCCATTTTTTGGATGTGAGCCATTCTTACTGGTGTAAGGTGGTATCTCATTGTGGTTTTGATTTACATTTCCCTGATTGCTAGTGCCTGTTGGCTATTTGCATTTCGTCTTTGGAGAAGTGTCTTTTTAGTTCTCCCCATTTTTTTTTGATTGGGCTTCTTGTTTTGTTTTTGTTTAGTTGTGTGAGTTACTTGTGGATCTTCGTTATTAAACCCTTATCACTCTTGTGGAGGACAAATTTTTTTTCCCATTCAGTTGGGCTTCTTTGTGATTTTCCTGTTGTCTCTATTGCTATACAGAAGATTTTTAATTTGATGTAGTCCCATCTATTTATGTTTTCTTTCTTTTTTTTTTTGCCATCTGTAGATGTGTCCAGAAAGGGATTTCTGAATTGTAAGTAATGGAGGGTTTTGCCCAAGTTTTCCTCTATATATGTTATGGTTTCAGATCTGACATCTAAGTTTTTTACCCATTTTGAATTGATTTTTGTACATTGTGTGAGGGAGAGAAAAGAACACTCTTACACTGCTGGTGGGAATGTAAACTGGTACAACCACAATGGAACTGTGTGGAGGATGCTCAAATTAATGAAAATGGAACTAACATTTGACCCAGCAATTGCTCTCTTGGGAATCTACCCACAGGAGACCTCAATGTGGGTACAAAGAGACCTGTGCTCAGATGTTTACTGCAGCACTATTTATAATTGCAAGGACTTGGAAGCAATCTAAATGCCCAAAAACAGATGACTAGATGAAAAAGATGTGGTATGTATACACAATGGAATATTACTCATCAATTTAAAATGACAAATTTGATGATTTTATAGTAACATGGATGTACTTAGAAGTCATATTAGCAGAAACAAGTCAAAAAGAAAAAAAACAGAAACCAAATGGTTTCACTAATATATGGGATATAGGAAAAAAACAAAAGCCATGAGGAAAAGTCAAAATAAGTTAACAATACTGAAGTAAACAACTTGGGGTGGGGGGGAGGGTGGGAACAGTCAGGGAGCATGGGAGGGGGGTGAATTCCTGGGATTACAAAGATGTGAAATATATATAGATATATAGAGATATAAATTATATTTTTAAAAAGATGTGGCATATATACACAATGGAACACTACTCAGTGATCTAAAAAGATAAAATCATGCAGCAACATTAATGGAACTTGAAGGGATAATGCTAAGTAAAATAAAGCAGGAAAAAGATAAATACAAGATGATGTCACTAATATGTGGGATATAAAATAACTAAACTTAAGAATCAGATAAAGACAGATTGAAAACTAACCCTTGATAGCTGAAGATAGAACTGAAGCAATAAAAGTGGGGAGGAGTTAAGGGAAGGGTAAGAAACAAGGGATAAGGAAGTACAGTGGTCTATGATGGTAGAACATGGGTAAGTGGGAAGTGGGTGCACTACAGTGGTAATGCATGGGGGGGGGATTCCAACATTACCTCAATTAAAAATAAATAAAATAGGGAGGCAAAAAATAGTTGGGCATGGTGGCACGTGCCTATAATCTGGGAGGCTGAGGATAGGGATTGCTTGAGTCCATGGGATTAGGACTACCCTGGGCAACATAGCAAGACCTAGTCTCAAAAATAATAATAAATGAATGAATGAATGAATGAATGAATGAATGAATGAATGAATGAATGAATGCATGAATGAATGAATGAATGAATGAATGAATAAAAAAGACTCTTAGCAAACACTATAGTAAATAGTTCCATAAATGATTTCCTACAAACAAAAGAAAGTTAATCAAGTAAAACTAAGAAGTCTTCAAAGTTTCTGAGTCAACACATCTGCACACTGTCTTTTCCCTGTGCTCCAGTTACATTTCTTTCTGAATTCTCAAGCAATGGGTTCCTTGCCTTCAGGGATTTCCTTCCTACTAGGAAGTTCCTCCCTCTCCTGTTTCTCCTTTTTCAAAATTGCCCCTATGTTTTGCTCTCCTCAGAGACACTGCCCCCCCTCCTACCTGCTACTGTGTTGCAGAGTGATACTTCTATGACTTACACACAGACTCCAGAGCACAGAGGGCAGTATTCTGCTTTTGCCTGCATTCCAGCCTGAGCAGACCACCTGACTCCCAGTAGGTTCTCTATGAAAACAGCTGTGCATCATTTAAAGACAGGGTTCATTCCTAGGAGTACTTAACTGATTTCGTCCTTGTGTAAATATCATAGACTGACAACACAAACTAAGAGGCATAACTTTCTACACACCTCAGCTCAATGGTATATCTTATTGCTCACTATCATACACACAGTCGATCCTTGATTGAAATGTTATTTGGCACATGATTGTGTTTGTAAACAAAAAGATGCATGAGTGAATGAACAAATGTGAACTCTATAGGGCTATGAGATAAGGCAGGTCTTTGGCTTAGGGCAATGGCTAATCTAACTGCAGTAAGATTCCAGGCAAGTCAAAATGAATTCTGGGCACCTGGGAAAAAGGAAGCACTTTGGAATTTTACAGTCCTCACTGGAGCCCACCCTAATATAACCATGACTAAAGCTGTAACAGTCTCTGGAGTCACAAATAAATCTAATTATAGGCCTAGAAACCAGAAATATGGAAGGAACCTTAGAGAAATGTTGTTCATGAGATTTTAAGCACAGAATAAGAGGATCTTAATATACTACGTACAGCAAAACTCAAATTTCACCACTGGATATCAGTTTAAAGGAGGGATCAGCTAGGAGCTATAACATTCCTAATGACAGGTTATCACAATAAATAAGGGAACCCTGCCTGCAAACAACTACTCATCCCTCACTGTCCACTCGGCATGGTGTGGTTTTAATTTGGAGTTTTGAAAAACTATTCTATATTTTGAATAAAAGATACAACCAATTTCATCACCACTTTGTTCAGACTCAAATAAGAAAGACAAAGTTCTTCATACCCATGATAAAAATATGAATTCTGTTTGACTCCCAACTCTAGATGGACTTCCCAAAAGAGCTTAGCTTTAAGGAGAATTTAGAAGAAAGAATGGGTGCATTAGAGAGACTCCAAAGTCAAATGCCTAGAGAAAGATGAAAGAAAGTAAAATGCTAAGATAAAGGCACATGTATTTAAAGAGTGCTTGAAGGCTTAAATAGGAGCATTAAATAGAAGAAATCCTTTAGGATTATAGAATTATTTCTGGCTTGGACCTTGCAAGTCATTAAATGAACTTGTGCTAATTTCTCCTTTTAAAAAATAAAATGGTAATACCAAGCAGGGAATATTTTAGAATTGCATGTCCATGACTGTACCCAGCATTCATTTTTCCTAAATCTTTCTCCTTCAAAAGCAAGTGGACTTATCTATAAAAACAAGCCAATATTCCATAAATACAAAGCCTCAAAGCTATGGGCATTTTAGTAGCAACTGATATATACTAAAATGCCTCTCTCTTCACACAAACAAGTTATTATTTAAACAGAATTGTGCGGTGTTGCTTTCACCTGTCTAAATAGCAAAAGCAAGTCTCTGCAGAGTAGAAATCAGAATGAAAGGTGAACAGAAGCTCATAAGATTAACTGTACGGAAATGGAGCTCTGCGGTGGCCACCAAGCACATCTTTCCCTGCACAGGCATCAAAGTGACAGTCCTTTCCTTTGTGAATGCGCATTGCTTCACAGTAAATACTTTAACAACACCCAAGTACAAAGCTAAACTTTCATGTTTTCTAAACCACTCAGAATATGTGTGTGTGTTTATACACCTGTCCACGGAGCCGTACTTGAATACCAAAAGGCACAACTACTACGTGGACTAATACCTGTTTAAAAGATGAGGCAAGATCTTACAACACAAGTTTGTTTATCTGTGTGTTTTAGTAGGTGTCAAATAATACTAGGCAGTTTACTATTTTCCACGAAGCGTCTCAAGAATGACAGGATCCAGTTGGCAACATGTCCTGGTATTCAAGCTGTGCACGACAGAGTGGGAAGGACAGGGAGCCTGTCACCCCCAGGGCCTTTTCATGCAGGTCACCCATCTCCAAAAACATTCCTTCTCTTTGGGCCCTGCATTTTTCTTTCCCTCTGCAGCTGTCTAACTATGAAAAGCCTGGAAGAGACATCAAAATGCAGTTATTTTTTACACGGAGCACATTCCACAAAACCCAAGGCTTCTCTTATGGAGTTGACACTTCTTTTCTGCTAATCCCCTACCTCTCATCTTTCTCCCTTTTTCATCTCCCTAATCCATCTGATTCAACCGCTGTCTCCACACTCACCTTCTGTGGCTCCAGGCTTTTGCTTCTACCCCACCCCCACCCCCACCCTGCACAGTGCACTGGGACCTAAAAATGGTGCATCTCCTTCCTCTGAGACCCAAAATGGCAAAGTCACATTCTCTCTACCCTCTTCTCCTACATCTCAAACTCTTAGGCTATGTTGATCCTCCCCCCTCTACCCCCCCCCCATCCCGAGCTAAGCTTTGCCTAGAGTTGGAATCTAGGCATATGCGTCTATTTATAAAAACATGTGTATCATGTAATTGTGTATTAAATCAGATATTTGACAGTTAAAGAATAAGTATAGACTATTAAGGCATGATGACCAGAAAGCTCACTGGGCACTCTGATTGTAGTTCCCTCTCCAGCATTCATAACTTGATTTACAACCCTGGCTTTACAATAATACACCATGAGTATAGGATTTCCCAATATCTTTTGGGATTTCATTATCTCTTTTAAGCAATAATTAACGAAATAGAACCAAGTCGAAATAATTGCTATAGCAATTGTGGCATGACATTCAAAATACAAAATGACCACAGACAAGAAGGTCCCAGATTCATTGTTCCCAGACAAGAGTCCCAGTTCTACATTAAGCCTTGACATGTGGTATATGTGTTTCACTGCATATCACTGCATGTTACAGGTGTGGTGGAAAGTTAAGCAAATACAATATAGCTGCTGCAAGCCTCATCTTAACTCTTATAGATACTGAGTTGTGTCATGAATAGGTTGTGAAGACTCATCAGGAAATGCTTCTAAAGTGTTTTCAGTTCACCAGAAAAAAACAGTCTGAATTTCTAAATAGCCTCAGATTTAGCCACACTGAATTCAGGGAAGAATACCTTCTAATCATTTTGTTTCCTACAGCACACATGGCATGAGATTAGGGAAAACTGTTTTAGTTTCTTTGTGGAATGGTCACTAAAATAAGAAACAAAATATTAAATAGTGTTAAATACTAAAAATACATAAATTCCAGCTGCTTCTTTCAATCCTAAATTCAGAATAATCCACCAAATGTGTCAGTGAATCAAATCTCCATCATCCTCAAATCCCTTTGGTTCCTACCTTCATCCAAATTTTCATCCATGAATTTGAAGTTAAATAGTCTATGACCTTCTCACCAAGGCAGGCAGTATAACATCTTTCAAGGCAGCACATAATCCCCAACATCTACACATGCACTGCAAATCACACACACATCTCACACCATACACCTGGCATACACATATGTACATTCACTACACATAGCACCACACAGCATACATACCACACAGAGAACATGCAATCACACATACATACATGGTGTGTATGACCCATATACCATGTCCTACTCTAACACACATGTTATGTGTGTCCTACTGTAACACACATGTTATGTGTATTGCCCAACATACCACCCCCATGCATGCATACCGTAACACACACTATACATGCAACACACAAATATATATCTTACACATCCATACAGATACTACACAGCACACACCATACTTCACTCATCATACACACCATATACATACCACACATGCCATCCCACACATACACTCACACACAATCATCTACTCATTCCTGTCCTAAATCTCTCTCCTCTGACCACCTCCCCTCAAACCTGGAAAACCAACTTAGATAGAACCTTCTTAGGGGAAAAGACAATCTTCTGCATTGTACATTGTTTGTGACCCTTCCACTCACTGAGGTCCATGAAAGAGGAGACAAAATGTAGCTGAATCATGAGATTCAAGTTCTACCTCAGCACTGATTTGGGTTGTTCTCGGACTTTACATGAGTTGCCAGCTACATACTAAGTGTTAGTTAACAGATGTGATACTTATCTCACCCTGCCTTCCAGTGCATTTGGAAGGACTGTGTGACAAAATGAACACAAAAGAACTTTGGAAATTAAAGACACAAAACATGTGATACTTTACCTACTAAATTAAAGGTACCTTATCAGGGGCATTTTTGTCTTTTTGAAGCAGATGTCATCAGGAATAAGTACCATACTCCCCCTAAAATATGTCTTGGTTTAACTGTAAAAGACAGAATATGTTAGAAAGATAAACTATCTCATTCACCAAAGATTCTATTGGAAATCAGAACAGCCTCAGTTAGCTCTGTAGACCTTGGTCAGTCCAGTTGAACAACCTGGGGATTGATTCAGTGCTCTTGTGCCTCCCCTGGGGGTATACACCAGCAGCAGCACAGGACAAGAGCAGACCCTAAATTAATATACATATTTAAGTACTTTTGCATTCTTAAATCAATCACTGATAAGTTTTGGACAGCATCTGATTTCTCCCCTCAGATGAAGACCCCAGAGTTCTCCCATCACCATAGCTCCCATGATCCATCACCATAGTCTCTTATGCTTTTCCCACCCTTGTTTTGACCCCTCCCTCAACTTTTCTCCCCCCACATATGCCTCAAAACTATGGTCAACTTACAAGTTTGTCTTTTTCTTGACCCTTTTGTTTGGTTTCTTTATATTTTGCATTTAAGCAAAGCAAAACCATTCAATATCTTTTTCCTTCCTTCTTATGTCATCTAGCATAACCCCTTCTAACTCCATTCAGGTTGCTGCAAATGGAATAAGTTTTATCTTTTTATCACTGAGTAGCATTCCATTGTGTAGGTATAACAAATCTTGATCCAATTACCTGTTCTGGCACATTTAGGTTGTCTCCATATGTTGACTATAGAAAATAGTATTACAGTAAAGACAAGAGTGCAGATTTCCTTTCAAATGAGTGCTTTTTTATCCTTTGGGTAGATTACCAACAGTGAAATTGCTCACTGGGTCATAAGTTTTACATTTTAAAGACCTCTTTTAAATGTAAGGAAAATTCAAAATTACAAGTCCAAAATTAAACACAGGACCATAGAAAGAACCTGGGCAAGTGAGGTCCCTTCAATTTAAGTTCCATCAGCATTGTGCTAAATCTACCTTCCACTTGACTTTTCCCCTTGGAAAGTTCACTGAGGACATGACTTGGGTCTTCTAATTTTAGGAACCTCCTCATAAACACGAGAGAAATAGAGCAGGCAGTGAGAACTCAGCACTTGCTAGGGCTGAATCAGCAACACTTTTCAGATCCCCTCGGTGAGTTTTCTTCCTGCTACCACATTTAACAATGCAAATTAAATTACCCGTTCATTCAACAATTAACTTGGAGCACCTCAACTCTGACCTGTGCCAGAATTGGGGTCACAGAAAGTATAAAGGAACAAAAGACAGGTCTGGTCTCTAGATCTCTGGTCTCCCAGCTCTCTAGGAGTTCCCAGGCAGGGTGGAAAGGAAATATGGCCAACAAATGACCACAATGCAAGGAGGCAAGTCATGAACCACAGGGCAAACCTGTGCTGTGGGCTTATGTGAGCAGAAAGGAAGCAAATGATTTTTGTCTCCAGAGGAAGTGGCATTGACCATACCTTTAAAGGACAGGTAAGTGAGAAGAGTACCTAAGACAAAGTAGAAGCAGATGCATCTGACAAGCTGAGTGATTTTCAGCTAGTGGAGAGGACCTGGAGCAAGTGATCTTGGTGAACAAGAGAGAGAAAGAGGGCAGAACACAGAAGAGTCATCACTAGGTGGCCTGTGAGCTATTAAAATTGACAGACAGGTTAGCAATGCTTGCAATCAGATCAAGAAACCACCAAATCTGTTAGAACTCACTCAATAGTACTAATTTCATTAGTTTATGTAGACACATGCAGACAGTCAAGGCATGCATGTTATCCAGTCAATCAGTATCTGGTGTACGTGCCATCTCTGCTTTCTCTTTTTATTGTTATATATGTATTTTTATTATATTGTTGCAAACCCCATAGTTTTCTTGACACCATATAACCCATGAACCTCACCATATTCCCTTGCGTTTTTCCCACTCTTGTTTTCTCTCCCTCTCCCCTGCCAATATGTTTCAGTTCTATTAGCAGCTTGCATGTAGCAACTTTTTCTTGGCCCTTTGTTTGGTTTCTCTATACTTAGATATGAGTGATCAGATGACTTCAGATTGGTTGAGAATAGAAAACTAGTATTCCCAAATTACACAAGGATCCTTCAGTGTCTATATTTTATGATGTGGATTGTAGGTGGAAAAGTAATTCAAAAAGGAAAAGATTCATGTAGATTAGAGTCATGGAGGAAAGGAACCTGAGTCTGTTCTTCAAGGAAGGTGAACTGTAGCTCAAAGTGGTTCTGGACTGGTGCATACTACAGTATCCCCTCTTCTCCAGAGATCATTGATTAGGGCTTTTAGATACAGAACTTAAACTTCATGGGTCTCAAACTGCTCAACTACAAAAAATTGATTAGCCTCCTGTACTTTATAATCCTGAATCTAGGTGTTTATAAAATATATACTATCAATATGGGTTTATAATATAAAAGATGCTAAAGAAAACTTGTAAAGAGGAGGGAAGCTATTTAGAAAATATTGCAGTTGTTGACTTTCCAAGCAACAACAGCCTGAGCTCTGAGCCAGGAGGGAGGGAGTGGAGTGAAGCATAGGAAGAAGTTGCAGCAAGACACTACATTCAAGGTTTGGTCAGGAAGAATACCCAGTGGGATGGATTGAAAGGATTGAAAGGCTGAGCTTTGCAAGCTCTCTGTTGATAGAATGCCAAGGGAACTCTAATACAAATCATTTAAGAAGTCAGTCTAAGAAACTGTTTACTAGTGGGCACTATTATTCTTGTGGAAGCCAGTCTCCAACTACCTGAGTTTCACCGAACACCTGAAATCAGACCTTATGGAATAAATCGTGCAATGTAAACAAGCCAGAAGAGAACATCTGCAGCTGAGAGAAAAGTCCTTACATTTGAAGAGGAGTAGAAGAAGCTGGTTCCCTGTGTGTTCTGGTCTGTACTGAATTTTCTTTCAAAGAATACAATTTATTTTCCAGAGCAGGTAAGAAGAAAGAATGTGTACATTTCATCCAAAAAGTACAGAAATAAGGCAATCAGCTATTCCATTATTCCTCATCTTCTGACAATTTTTCTTAAAGTCAACAGAAGGTAAGAGAGTGGACCAAAGGTGACACCTGACAGAATCTGCTCTTTCCTTCTGCAAAATCTATTGCAAAATCCACTATTCCTGTCCAAATAATGCAAGGAAAATTGTTTTTTCATGGTCTGAATAACAGACCCCTATAATTATTTTTTCTAATTCTTCATCCAGTTGTCTATGATGATATTTTCCTTCAGTTACATGAATGGCATCCAGCTACCCTCAGCATGGTCAGCAGAGCTGGGCAGACACAATTATGGCCAAGGCACATATGGGTAGAATGATCTTAAAGTTGGGCAACTGCAGGCCCAACTTTGTCTCTTACCAGTGCTAACTTGAACGAGGTGCTCTTGCATTCTGAGTCTTAATTTCTTTTCTTTCATTTATACATGCCTTAAATTACCTGAGTGATCCACCCTTTCTGCTTCAAAAGCAGTTGGAAAGTCTGACTCCACCAGCCAGAAAATCAGCTATACAGAATGCCTCTCTGCCACCACCCCACGGAAAGACACATCTACACGTGACTTTAATGAGGTCTCTCAGGAGATGGCAGGCAAGACATCCACTGGTCTCAGAAGGTCTCAATAGCTGTCCCAGTCCCTCTGGAACTTAATTTCCAAAATGAACATTATGTGGCTCTTTGTATTAATATTAGAAAATATTTAATATTCTTCTAAAGTTTAAACTTCATTTATGTTTATTCTCATTTTTAATCTTTTTTAATTTGGGGGATTATATTTGAATATGTTTAATTTCCCTCCACCAAATCATTTGTGCTCATCATTCCCCCTCCTCCAACACTTCCTCTCTGTTCTCCTTGGTAACCATTATATACTTTCACTGAGTTCAAGATGTATTCCTACTATACTTTATTTATGTATGTTTTTTGTTTATTTGTATTCTGTAGATGAGTGAACTCTTCTGGTTCTAAAGTATATTAAAGTACTTTGTAAACTGTTGTCCTCTAAATATAGCAATTTTTTAGCAGAATCTTCCAACAATCAAAGGGCCTGATGTAAATGCCTGAATGGACCAGAGGCACCTTGCCCCCTCACCCAGACATCACCCCATGGAGGTCAAGCATTTTTTGTCACTGAGGTTCATGAAAGGTGGAAATTGGAATACGGAAGAACAAAACACAAATCTTCAGCCAAGTTGTTGGTTGTCTTTTATTGTATTAAATAAATTCACAGGAATTTATTTAATAAATTCACAGGAATTTACAGGAAACCGAACTGCTCCCTCAATCACAAAGTACAGACTTCAAACCCTTTACATCCCAAAGTTACTTGTAGAAAATCAAACAGACCTCCCCTGACTTAAACTAGTGCACAAACAGCATCTTATTCAAGAGAAACTGACTCTTTCCTCTAGTCTTACAACTCATTTGACCAATTGTAATGGTCACTTTATAAGATCTGTGGTAACTAACATTTATTTTTAAATGTTCAGTATTTGAGTAGTTTTTCATGTAAATCCATAGATGTTTTTAAATACCAAGTCTTTTCTTCTAAAGCTTTCTATTCCCACAAAGACAAATATTGCCAAGATAAGAATCTGAGCAGGGACATATGAAACCCTCCTAACACTCAGTACTTCTCAAAATGCTTCCATTAAAGTATTTCTAACAACAAAGAACAATGAATGGAGGGCCCCAGAAGTCTGGGGACAGAATTTTAAGTGGGCTGATGTCAAGCAAAATATTGTCACTGAAATCAGTGTTTTAATTTCAACATTTGCAATAAATGTTTTCATTTTTAATCCACAATATTTTCTATTATATGTTGATGCAATATAAATGTTTAAAATTATGCATCAGCTAGATTCCTTAACTCTGTTCTTACATCTTAGCACACAATTAACATTCCTAGAAAAAGCATGGGAAATTGTCTCTTGATTGTCTATAAATGACCCTTGACTGAACACATTTGGGTGTTGTATGTTATATAGATGAAATTTAATTCCATGTAAGTGTGTGGAACTCAGTTGCTAACATCAGCAGGAAAACCAATAAAAGTAGGGACATGGCCCCCATTTCTTGTTTCTGTGGTATCTGCATCCTCAAATCCCAAAACAGAACTAATAACATGTTGCATGAGCAATTCCTCTTAACTTCTTCCATTGATTACTTAAGTCTCCATGTAGAAAGATGCATCAGGGTAGGAATGGATGGTAAAAAGTTAAGGACAAAAGGCAATAGCAGTTAGATATATAGTGTCTTTTTGCCTTCATCTATCTTATTCCCCAATTCAAAATTAGAAATGTCAGTGTAAATTACGATTCACACCAATACATTCTACTTACAGGTCACACAAAGAACAGCACACAGCTTCTTGTATACAAATAGGATGAAGGGAAGTAAGAACAAACTGGTTCTTATTCTTAAATAAGTAAAATGGAAAAAACCCTAAAAGAGTTTTTCAAAAATGAAGAAAATAATCAACTAATATGCATACAATGTTCAATCTCATCCTTGTCAAACGCAAATAAGAGCCATGCTATAATATTATATTATTCAGCTAATAGCATCCAATACTTTCCTACTATAGATCCACATTTTCTAGAAGATAAGTTTATATTTTAAAAACATTTATAAAAGTATCACCCAGCAATAACATTTGTAGAAATGTCTTTTTAATTATAATATAATTGTTAAAATTATATAGTTATATAATGTAATAATTATATTATAATTATATAATATAATAATATAATTATTATAAATGTCTATTTTGTTATAATTTACATATATGATTGCATAAGTTGAAATTGTGGCATAAATGTTTGACTTAGATACTGAAATGATTGTTGCTTTAAGTCAGCCTCCATCACTTCATACAGATAAAAAAAGTATAAAATATGTATTTCATTTTTATTTAAGTAATGAAGTAATTATCCTATTGGTGTTACAATTTCAACTCGATCCAATGTCATACTTTTATACTTCCAGACTCTCCATCATCTTATTGGAAAAATTGGTTTCTCTAACTAGTTGTGCCCTCCCACGGGGGGAAAAAAAAACAAGAAAAAGGAAAAAAAAAGAAAAATAGACAAATTACAAATTAACACCTGCTTTCTTTTAGCAAGAATTCATCATCTAAAACCTTTCAATTCCTGTGAAAATGTCCTATTTTGCTGGTTTCTAGCAAAATATGTCTTAGTCTGGGAACTTTCAACTAGGCAAATCTCCAAATCTCTGTGCCCTAACACAGTAAAGGTTTGTTTGTCACTGATGTGAAGCCAACCCCTGGTGTCTGAAAGTGTCTCTGTGGAATGAGTCCCACCAAACCCCCAAGGAGTGACAAGATGCAGGGTGGCCCCCATGCTGGATACTCCCATGACCAGGAAGAGATGAGCTCTTCCTGAGAGTCACTGGTGTGCAGGCTGTCAACCCTTCATTTTTCCCTCCCTTTCTCCTTCCTCATCAGGTGCCCACCTTGTGCTGACACTGAGTTACTTTCTGGGGCTGAGGCACTAGGGCACAGTACTGAGGGCAGAAGTCATCTTGACAGTCACAAGAACATGTCAATAAGATCACGGTGAAGAAGAGACACACCTGTGATGTCGTAACCAATGCAGAAACAGCATCAGTCCTCCTGGTTCCCGATCTCAAGTGGTTTCCCACTGGAGCTGTGTCTCACAGCCCCCTAAGGCTCCCGAGATCCATAGGGAGCCTTGTGTGCCCACCAGAAATCCTCCAGGTTTTCTCTACTATTATTAGGGAGTCTTATGAAGATTTTTCCTGTGACTATTATCCTTCTATAATTCTAGCTTTACCTCTTTGTGATCATCAGTGCTTCTTTGTTAAGCAAAGGTGTTTTTCAGCATGATGAGAGAGACAAAGTTTTCCTTTCTCCTATGGAGCACACACACAAAAAAGTAAGAAGTCTCTATGCCAGAGGAAAAGGTCAGAGGGTCTTTGATTTCATGATAGGTCCAGCCCAGAGAGGATATCTGAAAAGTCAGGTTTGTCTGCCTTGAGCTGTGGAGTTTATGATGTGCCCCAGCTTACTGCAGTTGAGATGGATCGTGAATCAGGTGCTTGACTGCCTTCCACAATGAGAACAACTTGCCATGTGACCACACAACAGCCCTGATATGCTGTCACAAACCCCAGCTGAAGTAAGCTGAGGGAGCAGTGTATGGCCACTCAGGGTGCCAGGACCACAGCAAGAGCTGGGGTTCAGTGTGGTCCTGTCTAGAAAACCATATATGATATCATGCCCCATCCATCTGAGGGGGTCAGTCAGTGGCCAGTATCACAGATGGGCTTACTGCTAGGACCTTTTTATACAGGGAAAAAATTATTTTAATAACAGCCATCCTCCAGAGTATCAGCTTCCTTTTCTTCCCAGTCCTCTGAGCCACCCTGTCTCTGGCCCTATGGCACAGAAAACTCAGAAACAACAGGATCTGGCCAGCAACCCTGTCATACTTCTCTGCCTTCATTTGGGCCTTAGCACTAAGCTGTAATTATTCGCTTTTTTTCAGTGGATGCATCAAAAACATAGGTGAAACAATAACTTAGCTGAAAGAGGTAAAAAGGTGGAGGAAGTTTTTTGAAACTTCAAACCTGTGCTCAGATAAGATGAATATATTGGCAGGGTTGTTAAGAAGGCAGTGAAACATAAAATCTGAATTGCAAAATCAACATTGTTACCCAAGGGAAGTGACTGTTTATTTTTATCCCTGCTTCCTGGGTAGAAAAGTGATGCTGTAGTCACCAAACACTTGGGGAGGCATTTATAGACTTCTGTAATAATTAACATTACTTTATAGGCATTACCCTAAAGGCAACTGAAGGTTGAAACAAATCAAAAGACAATGAAGTTGATCATTGTATTATTTTTTTAACAATGACAATAACAGTTAAGTTTTATGGAATACTAGGTTATATGCCAAGCATTTTAACTAAGCACTTTATATGATTATCTCCTTTCATTTCTACAGCTAGTAGGCATTAAATAGAATATCTTTGTAACAATGAATTACATGAACTAAATTGTCAGTTCCTTTAAGAGCAGACAGTATTTCTCTCTGCTTCAGTCAGTGCTGAGGGCATAATGGGCATTCAACAAAACTTTGTTCAATCATCTTTGCAAAACCTGAAGAATGGTTTGATAGTTATGAGCTGCTTACAAATATCAACCTAGTTTTCAGTCTTTGGTTTACACAGGACAATTCTAAGGAAGTGCACAGTACCCCCATCCTCTTTCATTTGATCTTAAAGAATGCTACAAAAGAACAAAAATATTTCCTGGCACCTCATCAAGGAAAGCATTGTCTTCTGTCACAAGCATTGCAGTGTTTCAAAATGAGTACTTTCTAATCAATAAAAGACAGCATCTTAAACACCAAAAAGTAAAATGTTCCACCATTTGAATTGTTATTTATATTGAAAATGACCTCTCAAGCTTTTTATTTATATCAGCAAAATTCTCTGAAGACAGATACTCAATCTGACAAACTAGTACAGCAGTCAATACTAATTAAAGAAAAATCTGTCTATATTAGTGAAAAGATGAACTATATAGTATGTCAGTAAAATGTATGACAGTTGGAATGTTAGGAAGAAATCTATAAATATTGGCAGTCCTTGATTTAAACAAGTTACTATCCAAAAATGCATTTATAAATTGTTGGGAACATAGAACATATTTTCCCATGAACACCGAGTTATAAATGACAGTATAAGCTGTGTGACAAGTTAGAAAGGTATTTGGCCAACATCCCAGTCCTTGATTAGGGCTTACCTGTGCAGCCACAGGTTTTCCCTGCTGAAGGTGGCAGGACAAAGACATGTACTTGCGAAGCGAGTGACACCCCTGGGCCTGTGAATTTACGCTGATGAAATGAACCCAAAATGAACCCATCATCTACCTGATGAATGAACCCAAAAACTAGAACAGAAGCCTATTGATTTCTGTCCTTTTCCTCTCATCCACACACTAATCCTGGAGCAGACAGGATGGGTATGCCCTGCTGCTATAACAAAGCACCACCCTAGGGACCTTCAATGACAGAAACACTGTCTCACTGTCCTGGAGGCAGAAAGTTCACATTCAAGATGTCAGCAGAGCTCATTCCTCCTGTAAGGAAAATAAGTCAAAATCAGACTTTCTCCTTGCACACAACAGACAGCCCATATCCTTGAAATGCTATGTTCTCCATAACATTAGTCAAAGGACAGATGAGACTTGCATTTGCAACAATGCATCAGTTTTGTGGTTATGGGCACTTAACAGTGTAAACCCACCTCCACTGCTGTTCTACTTCTATCAGTCTCATCATTTGCTTGCCTGCCTGCCTGTATATTTGGTCCCCAGTTTCACCATTGAAAGGCCTGCAAAATCCACCGAAATTCCTAAAATTTTCTTTTCATCTGCAAGAACTGACAGTGAATCTACCTGACCTGGGATGGTTGCACAGCAAGCAGCCTAGATGGCAGGACAGTTCACTCCAAGAAATGGAGAGGGATTGAGGAGTGCAGTCAGAAACAGATGTTACTCAGTGACCAGCCCCCTCTTCCTATGGGAAGCTCCCCATGAATGACCAGAGGCAGATGGATTCCCATTGAAGACTTTGGACATACACAGTGCCTGTGGATGGCAGGGGCTCTGGATTGGGTGTTTCTCACAGCTCTATGAATGTCTGTGTGGAGAAAGGAAGCCAAGTTCTGGAGGTTTTAGAATGATGTGCAGGCCATGCAATAATGTATGAAGTGACTGGGGGAGGAGATCAAGAGAAACCAACCTGCCGATCTAGAGGTACCAAACTCCAAATCTAGAAAGGAGGAAGAGGCTAACCCCTGCTGCAGGCTCACTGAACAGTGACAAAGAATATGAAGCCCTAGCAGCCCATGACTTCTGAGGGTCAGGCTGCTGGGTCACTACAATGGCAGAGTTTACCATGTATTGTGCATACATCCAAATGGAACTGGTGGACGTGGGAAAACAGTTCTGTCAGAAACTAGGAGAGCCCTTAGCAGTTTGGCTGCTGTGTTTGTGGGATCTGGGAGTGGATGGAATCATTTTCACATCCCAGGAAATGGAGAACTGGCTTCAGTGACTCTGGACCCTTCATTAAGACAGTGGCTACAGAACAGTCAGCGGTATGACCAGGGTGACCACACTGTTGGATTGGATAATGGCTGCTGTGCGAATAGTATTGGACTAATATGGGAGATGTGCCAGAGACCATGAGTAAATGTCACTTCTGGCTCTCTTTGTAAGACACCAAATAAATGACATCACCACAGTGGTATCCAGGCTGGGTGAAGTTGAGAGCCAGTACTCTCAGAAGAGAATATGGGTAATTGCTAAGCAACTGACAAGGATGCCTGTAAAAAAGGCAAGTAAGTCTCTTAAAGTCACCTGCACCCAAATGTGAGTGGGTCTACTAAGTGTAGACAGTGCCAAAATACATATACAACCCAATGCATACTTGTTAGAGTTGTGGAGACAATTGCAGAAGGACCAGCAGTTTACTCTTTTGAGAGGACAGGCTGCTGTAAGGAGGGAAGCTGAGGACTCCAGGTCCCAGGCAAGTGCCTTGCACTGGACGAATATTTTTCTCCTACTCAGGCGTGGGGAAGGCCCTATTTGCTTTTGAATAGGATAAGGGCCAAGGGACCCATCCACACGGTCTAGGCAGGGACCAGAGGCCACATGTGGAGCTTGCTAGTCACTGCTTCCCAACCAATGTACAAAAAGTTTTACATTTAGTAGTTGCAGGGATAGGATGTACCTTGCTACATGGGAACTCAAAGAAGTTTCAGGGGTCTGCTAGTTGCACTGACAGCTATGGAGGCCAGTGTGTCAAGGTGAAAGCAGTGAGACTGCCCCTGGAGATTGGGTGATTACCCCCAAAGGAGTATAAAGTGAATGTGTTGTCAATCCCAGTGTACATCTTGGGGGTGGATATGCTACGTAGCCTGTGGTTACAGACCACAGTAGAGAATTTCACTTTAGGACACATGTGGTAAAGGCAGTTTTGCATGGATACACTGAGTATCTACCCACATAACTGTCTGACCCTAGATGAGTGATGAATAATACAAAGTAGTGGTGGTCAGGAGACTGTGAAGAGATTACAGGCAAGAGCCAAATTAGAGAAAGTGGGCATCCTGCATGCTACTCAGAGCCCCTTTAAGTGGGCTAGGCTTTGATGTGCTCTGTTGTACTCAGTTGTAGTCTTTACAGTTTGTATTGCTTTTGTAGGTTATGGTACAGTGTCCTGCACTCTTCACACAGAGAATCTCATGGAAGATATATGTGTAGGTTTTATGGTGAAAAAAAAAAAAAAACTCCTGTTGGTGTGAAGTATAAAGAAAATGGGTTAAAATTAGGCTGTTTTTCACTTTCCACACAAAGGATAGCCCATAACATTGAGCTGTTACAAACAATAGATGGGGATTGCATTTGTGGCTGCAGGGCACTGAACATTGCAAGGGGTTAGGAGGTGAGTAGTTGCTGTTGGCCTCTCTCAGTAGTTGGCCTCTCTCAAGGTTAGAGTCTCATTCTGACTGCCTGCCTGTGTGTATGGTGTCCCCTGATATATGTATGTATGTATATATATATATACATATATATGTATATATATACATATATATATGTATGTATCAGGGGACACCTGATGTGTGTCACACACACACACATATACTATAAAGGTTTCAAGACTGTTCTTCATTTGGGCAAATTGACAATCTGTCTGACTGGGCATGGTTGCACAACACCCTCTGATCCCTTTTTTCTGGCAGAACATGTGTGGTACTTCTGACCTGGGGCCACTGTTGCCAGCTATGGTGGTGTATTCTGACAAAAAAATTGACTTGTATGCTGCCAATGGGAGAGCTCTTCCATTGCTAATGCCAATACTTTTTCTGTCTTTCCACCCCTAGCTTGGTATGCCCTAACACCTTAGTGGACTGGGCTCAGTTGTTTTCGTTGCATTCTGTTACAATTCATATTGTTTTTGCGGGTTATGGTACAGTGTCCTACACTCATCACCAAAGGAACCTTGTGGAAGAATGTACACAGAAAAACCCCTCTTGGGTGGAGTTTTAGGGAAATGAGTCAAATCAGTCTATTTTTCATCTTTCACACAACAGAGAACCCACAGTCTTAAAATGTTTTGTTTTCTACCTTTCTGACAATGTATGACTTGTATGTTTGGGTACTAGTGTAAAGGAGGTTCAACTGTTGTTCTGCCTCTCTCAGTCTTAGAGTCTCCAGTGTTTCTCTATCTGCCTGTCTGTATATTGTCCCTTCTCACAGCACTAAACATCTTGCAAAATCCACCAAAGGATCCAAACTTCTCTTTTCATCTGTGAGAACTAACAACTGGCTTGGGATGGCTGCATTACAATCCTGAGACCTTTCATGTTGGCTTATGAATTACCACCTTCTGTTTTTGTCTCAACATCGCTTGTGTATGTATCCAAATTTCCTCCTCTTCTAAGGACACCATAATAGTGGATTAAGACCCTGTAAAGAAAGTGAGTAAATCGGACTACTTTTCACCTTCCAAACTGATACAGGGATAATGACACAGTTGAAGATTCATACTGCCCTGGTGGGTGGGGTCTGAGAGAAAAATGCCCGAGAGAAAGCAAGAAGTGTGAAAGAGGAGCAAATGAAAAGATGAGCCAAGATAGAGGAAGGGAGAGAGGAGAATGGCCAGCTGATAGAAAAGATCCACATGGTCAGGCTGAGTGGAAAGCCCCTGGAAGAGTGAGCTAGTGGTGACAAGGAGCCATGGTGGGAGAGTGACTGGCAGAGAAGTAGCTGGTGTGGAGTTGGGGGGTACCAGAATGGCAGGCCAGGGGTGACCAGGGGCTGTTGAGGGCAAGCTGGTGAATTTGGCCAGATGCCACCAAAGGCGGGCCACCTGGTAAAGTATAAAGGAAGTAACTGGAGCCTCAGCAAGGTGGCATATTTGGAAAGCTGAGTTTGCATCAGCATCTGTTAAAAAGGTTTGAAAAGCCTTGGAGAAGCAGAGCAACTCTGAACTCTGGAGAGAGAAGATACTGGAGAAAGACTTTGTAGAGTGCCTGCCTCAGAAAAGGGGCATCATCTTGGACATGTGTTTGGGACTTTCATACTAAACAATACTTGGGGTAAAATAACAGGCCTCTTGTGGCATTAAGAACTTTTCATTTCCTGGTTAATTTTCCTTGTAAATAAAACCCTGTTGTTTAAATTGCATTTGACTGGCAATTGCTACACGGGGGTGATATGAATCTGCTAAGAATCTGGGCGGCGGAAGTCACATATTAAAAATGCCGCTTTTTTCCTTTGGCTTGTTGGTTGTAGGCTTTTGCCCTTTGACCCAATATCAAAAAATATACAACCCACAATCTCAAAATGGCATGCTTTCCATCTTTCCAACATCCAGCAAACAGATAGGCTTTGCATGTACAACAATGTATCAGTTGTTCTACTATGGACAATTAATAGTACAAAGGGGCAAGGAAACTCAGTTGCTGTTCAGTCTTGGGTCTTTCCCTCTCTGCTTGGCTGTGGAGATGGTTTCAGCTTTAAAGACGTGCCAGACACATCTAAGACTCCAAGATTCTTCTGTTTGCCAGAATCAACAGTGAACCTGCCTGGCCTGGCATAGGTGTGCAACAGACTGACACATTGTAACAGGGGCTATATAGCAAAGGTGCAAGGCAAGGTTGACTGGGATGATGGGGGTCAGATGAGAAAAATAGCACCATGAGACATGCCCTGAAGGCAAGAGAGAATCAGTGGGGGTGAAGACTCTGAAAAAATATATAAGGGTCTGCACAAGTGCCCCACAGCACAGCGATTACAGGCTTCAGTCATCCCTGAGGTTGGCCACCCTAGGAGTTCAGTCATCCTGGGGTTCAGTTGCTCTGGGATTTGGCCAGAGTTGAATATGCAGAAAACTGAAGTGTGGAGCTCCCAAACACAGGGGAAATGAACTTGATGGAAACTGAATCTGAACCTCACAGAGACAGGAGAGGTGAAAGTTGTTCAAGACACCATTGTGGCCTTTTGTTCAGAATACTTGTTCTAGATATACAGTGGCAGGAAGATGCCACAAAAGCTGTTTGTTCAAGATACTTGTTTCAGATATTTACTGGCAGGAAGATGGTAGTTTGGAAACATAGCCTTTTGTTTGGAATATTTGTTTCAGGTCTGGAATAGTGAGTGGACACCATATGTTTAGGATTTTTAGAACACTGGACAATAACTAGCGTAAGACCGCTTTTAGTTGCAGCGACTCCTGCTTTTCTTTATCTATTAAATAAATTTCACTATTGTGGTTCCTTAAACCTGAATTGTCTTGCAATTTTGCCTGTGGTGAAAGAACTTGAACAGTGTTGAACAGTGATGAGTTTACTACTGGGAACTCTCCTAGGTCAAAGTTTTAGTACCCAAGATTACTCAATATCATAATGACCTCATTTTACTCTAACCACCCCCTTAAAGTCCTGTCACAAACAAGATCACATTCTGAGGTATTGAGGACTAGGATTTGAACACATAAAGTTTTGAGTGGTGGGGATACATTTTAATTCCTCTTATCACAGTATTCATTTCTTTTCAGAATAGAGGAAGGAAAGAAAGATACAGATTTATCACCCAAACCGAGTATAGTTGCCTTATGTTACCCACATCTAGGACTTTTCGGGAAGCCCGCATCCCTTGGCAGTAGGCTCCAGATTAGTCTACCCACGCCAGCTTTGTGGGAGAAATAAGTTCTATGAAAGGACCAAGAACAACTACAAAAGTAAAATCCTGTTTTCTCTCCCCTATCCAGTGTATCCAACCTCATAAGAGGATAATAGAACATATCATGGGTTCTCAGGAACTTCTAGCCATCACCGACACTCCTGCCAAGTGGTTCCTTGGTCTTGACACAGAATACAGTGGGAGGAAGGAGAGAAGAATGAGAATATGCAGAAGAACATATGAAACTTAGAACTACCCCAAGTAATGAGAGGGAGTCATTGGAAGTTATTTTGTTAGTCTACACAGAAAAAAAAAATGTTTCTCCTATAAATTAGGAGAATTCTTTTATTTAAATTTCTGGGTCCCAAGAAGAGAAATTTTATACAGGGTATTAGGGAAGTCTAAAGATAAAAGGGAACTAAGCCTTGGGTTATTCTGGACAGGGAACATGAATTACCCACCTTGCTTTCATGGAATCAAATACAGATGTAGGAAGCAATGTATGTTGCAGGTCATCATGATCAAGGTCAATGATGCATTCCTGAGTGAATTCCCCCAAGCAGTCTTTGACTTACTGATTTACTGTGGGGGAGGGAGATTGGGAGGAGTTGGTGGACAAATGGGATAGCTTCAACTACTTATCACTTAGTATAAGCATGTGTAATTTTGGGCTCTTCAGCTCCTGGATAAGTTCTGGGATCTTTATGATTGATAATGCAACTTAAATTCTTATGAGAATCTGTCAAGGTAAAACAAGTGGCACAGACAGGTTAATAACATTACAAAATAGCATAGATGTGATTCCAATTCAAGCCATCTAGTACCTTCTTAGTCTTTAAACTCTTGTGCCTTCAAGGTACACATGAGTAGGAAGAAAATTCACTATCAACTATAAAAAGGCAGTGATATATTTGTGTCTATATCAGTTTGTTAAAGTCAAAGTTAACAATAGTGGTGAATTAATGAACAAATTATTATTGAAAACTTTCCATACAAAAGACAACACCAAAAGTTAGTTGAATACCTTCTCTTCAAGAGACTTAGTATCTAGTCAGGTAAGAGATTTAGACATAGTTCTGTAGTCTAAGTCTCCCTAAGAACTCTCAGCCTCTAGCTACAATGCAAATGGCTACTTATCCCTCTGAAGGACACCATTTCAAGGCCACAGGCACCTTCATGCAATCTGACTAAGGCACGGCTGAATGATGCAACATGAGAGCTTTGCAAGCAAAGAATGAACAAGGTGGATTTCAGTCCAGTTGTTCCTTTAGCCTGATACCTTTATACTAATTAAAACTTAACAACCATACTTCACAGCTCTACTCCCATCCTCTAGAGCCCTTCAAAGCCTCATTCATTTATCTCCACTAGTACAAGGGATGTTTCCCAGAGATTATAATTTTCTCCACTTGGTATTATTCAAGTTCTCCTTTGTTAGTTGACTGCACACTGGGAGCTTCTTGAAAGTCTTCAGAAGCTGTGTGTCTAAGACTCAGATGACATCCAGAAGTCTATAACTTAGGTATGATTATCTGGGACTCTGAATGCTGCACATCCATGAGGTAATGTTAGCCTCTAAAGTCATCAAATTTCCCTTCCTTCCTTCCTTCCTTCCTTCCTTCCTTCCTTCCTTCCTTCCTTCCTTCCTTCCTTCTTTCCTTCCTTCCTCTCTCCCTCCCTCCCTCTTTTCCTCCCTTCCTTTTTCTCTCCCTCCCTATCTTCCTTCCTTCCTTCCATCTGTATAGTGACTATTTTGTGCTTTGCACACCCTAGAGTCATGTTGTATTCCATGCAAAAGAAGAATCATCATGGTCATTTCTCTAATTTGAGTCACACTGGTCATTGTTGAGGGCTGCCTGTCACCTCAAGATTCCCAGAAACTTGCTCCTTCAACTTCTTTCAATAACCCTGTTATCCAGCATGAGGTTAGAACCAGAGATAGAGTCTCCCAAACAAACACCATCACAAAATCTTGCCACTTAATATTCCATCAACTTCAATTGTATTTCCACAGAAAAAAAATTACAAATCTATATTGACTCTAATCTTGCTTCAAAGTTCATTAAATATCCAGACATGTCTATAAACCCAGCATCAGCTCAATTTAGGGCTTCTACACACAGAATGTCAAATACTAAAATAAGAAACACATGTCAGATATACATACCACAGAGACAGATTTATATTGCGATTTATTGTTTCTCATATATATTTGGTCTTCACAGTTTCTGCCTCACAACTGTCAAAAGTCTTGAAATTTCATAAGTATTGAGAATGATACAGTTGGTCTTGTTATATTAATCAGGTGATTTGGGGGAAGCATCTAAAGATTGGGCATTGGTTGTCATGGAAACCAAGAACAGAGAGTAGAATTTCTAATCTATTCCCAGATATCCAGGGGAAAGAGGGCTTTAGTGTTGAGATCAATTGCTAATTTTCTATTTTACTCAATTTACCTATGTAATGAAGCCTTCACATCTGAAAGGAAGGGCTTCACAGAACTCCTGTGTTATTGAACAAGTGGAGATTTAGGGGAGAATGGTACACCTGAAGTATCATTAGAAGTTTCACTCCTTTCCCCCATCCCTTGTTCTATGCATCTCACTCATCTAGATGTTAAGTTATACCATTGATAATAAATTGATGATCCAGTTAACAAACAGACTTCCTAATCTCTGTGAGGTGCTCCAGCAGATTAGATGGATGGACGGATAGATGGGCGGGCGGACAGACGGACGGACGAATGGACAGACAGATGGACAGATAGGATGGATAGATAGATAGATAGATAGATAGATAGATAGATAGATAGATAGATAGATAGATAGATAGATAGATAGATAGATAGATAGATAGATAGATAGATAGATAGATAGATAGATAGATAGATAGATAGATAGATAGATAGATAGATAGATAGATAGATAGATAGATAGATAGAACGAACTTGAGAAGGATGTAGATGGGCGGGCGGACAGATGGATGGACGAATGGACAGACAGATGGACAGATAGGATAGATAGATAGATGATAGATAGATAGATAGATAGATAGATAGATAGATAGATAGATAGATAGATAGATAGATAGATAGATAGATAGATAGATAGATAGATAGATAGATAGATAGATAGATAGATAGATAGATAGATAGATAGAACTTGAGAAGGATGTACTGAAAACCTCTGATAAACATAATGAGTCTTTCCAAACTACAGGTAACAATCTAGACTTACTACTAGACTATTGAGTTGGAGAATGGGCTCTTGAGCATCTCAAATCTGTAGCTAGTTGATCAAGACCACAGGGTGGTCTTGAGACACTGAATCATTTATCTGTGGAGTATTACACCAGCTCCAGGACTATGCTGAGTTAAGCATAAATCATGAACACCTTACCATTGTCCAAGAGTCATTGGCATAGAAAAGTCTTCATAAATATGAACAGTATTGGATTTGGGTCAGGGAACCCAACACAGCATCCTAGGCAGTAAAGAGTGGGATACTAGTTTCAAGGTGATGTTGTAATTGAAACTATTTGACTGTTCATTTCGTATCTGAGGTATGGGAGCTAACCAAAAGATAAAGATCAGAATGAAACCCTGGAGACTGGACAATAGAGTAGCAAACACTTCTCCCCTTGTGCTTCTAATTATAAAGGGAAGAAAATGTCTAAATGTGAGTCCATAAAAGACAAAAACTAGTTCTGAAACTTCTGTTTCAGTTTATTTTGTTTAAGATTTGGGAACCAGCATTTTAATCTAAATAAAATGAGACTCAAGTGATGGCAAAAATATTGCAGTCACAGGGAAAATGAATTTAGAAACAAAACCAAACCTTCAATGCCTCGCTGCCACCTGAGACCTCCAAAATATGCCTGTTGCTTGCAACAACCTTTAGACTGATCCTTTGTGGGACAAGGAAGCAAAGCAACCATGACAGAGAATGACATAAAGCTCAATAAAGAGTGACGTCAATATGACCCAAAAATCAAACTTTAGAAAAAGACCAGAAGATCCTATTGGATTTTTGAGGGTGCATGCAATGAGGGCAATAATTGCTTATTAGCACCCAGGGAAAGGGTATCTGGTATCTCTAATTGAGTAGGGAACCCAAGGTGCCACCAACTGAGATACTTAGTACTGAAGTGTCATACTCTTGTGCTATATGAATACTTGATGAGCTGTGTGATTCTGGGAAAATGTTTAATAACTGGACATTGCAGTCTACTCAGCTATAAAATGAATATTCTCTCCATTGTTATGAGACTAGATTGCTTTAGGCAAATAACACTGTTTGAGCTGGGTTAATGATTGTTAATACAAGCAATTATTATTCTCACGTTCTTGCTAGTTAGAAGTTAATTTCTTGAGATACCACTGGTTCACAATACTGTGTATGATTCAGAAGCACAGGGTCACAACTCTCCAGATGTAGGTCACTATATCACACCCAATGCTATGGCTCCTATCACAGTCCTCTGGGTCTCCTTTTTCCCTAAGTTTGCCACCCTCCACTGCCTCTCTGGCCTTGCCAATTGTGCATTAAGATTTATGAGATTAGTTTTTGCTTTGGTTTGGTTTCTCTTTCTTCCACATATGAGTGACACTGTGTAGTATTTTCTTTCTCCTTCTGACTTATGTTACCTAGGCAGTCCCCTCCAGTTCTATCCATGTTGTCATAAATGGCAAGTGTTAATATATTTTTGATATCTGAGTGGCATTCTATTGTGTATATACCACATCTTAATCCACACATGTGTCATCAGGCACTCTATAACTGGACATTGTAAATAATGCTGCAATGAACAAAGGTGTACATCTATCCTTTCAAATTAGTGATTTTTCATTCTTTGGGTAGATAACCAGGAGTTAAATTGCTGGATAATACAAACCTAGTTTTAATGCTTTTACCATACTGTTTCCAGAGGTGCTCCATCAATCTACTTTTGCACCAGCAGTGTTTGAGGGTTCCTTTTACTCCGCATCTTCACCCACATTTATGGTATTTTGGATACAGGTCATTCTTACAGATGTAAGATGGAATTTCATTGGATTTGATTTGTATTTTCTTGATGCTCAATGATAAGCACTTTTTTCATATGCTGATTGACTATCTGTATGACCTCTGGAAAAATTTACTTAACTCTTCGGCCAATTTTATGATTGGGACATTCAGATTTTTTTTTTATTTCTTGTTGTTGCTAATTTGTATGAAATCATTGCAGATCTTAGTAGCCCCTTCTCAGTATTTGGTGTACAAATATTTTCTCCCACTCAGTGAGGTTTTTTTTTTTTTTTGCTTTCATGATGGCTTCTTTACATCTTTATGAACCTTTATGTTTGTTGTAATCATATTTGGTTTTTTGTTTTGTTTCCCTTGCTGTTAGAGAGGCCCAAGGATTTCACTGACACGAATGTCATGCAGCATTTTGCTTATGTTTTTCATATTTTTAAATTCAGATCTTACATCCAACTTTTTGATCCGTTTTGAGTTAATTTTTGTATAAAATGTAAGATAATGATCGAGTTTCTTTCTTGTGCATGTGGCTATCTAGTTTTTCCAACACATTCATTGAAGAGATATTCTTTTCACCAATATATATTTTTGATTCCTTAGGCATAGATTAATTGTCTATATGAGCAAGTGCTTATTTCTGGGATTGCATTTCTAATCCACTGGAGTGTGTGCATGTGTGTGTATGAGTCTTTACTATAAAGACATACTATTTTATTAATTCAAAAGGACACCTGTACTTGGATGTTTATTGTGGCACTATTTACAATAGCCAGGATATGAAAACAATCCAAATGCCCTAAAACAGGTGAATGGATCAGAAAGTTGTGGTATATGTACACAATGGAATACTACTCATCAATCAAAAAAAGATGAATTTGATGCATTTGTGATAACATGGGTGAACCTAGAAGGAATCATGCTAGCAAAAATAAGCCAAAAAAGATAAAGAGAAATAGTGGATTATCTCACTTATACATGGGATATAGGGAAAACAAACAAAAGGACAAGAAAAATTTAAAACTGTTAACAGAACAAAGTTTTTTTTGTGTTCTATACTTCTTGTAAGGGAGATCTACTGTCTACATTCCCCTTCAGCTTATGTTTGTCTGGGAAGGCCTTCATTTTCCCCTAGCATATATAAGAGAGTCTGACAGTATATTGTATTCTTGGCTAGAAGATTTTATCTTGAAGCATTGTAAATACATAATTCTTTTCTTGTTTGTACATTTTCCTCAGAAAGTCTGATGGAAGCATAGTATTTTAAGCATTTTTTAACTTATTTGAATTTTTTATTAGTTTTATCCAGATTTATATGATTTTAGGTATCTGGCCATTTCAGGCTTCTGTAAATCTGGAAACCTCACTTTGAAGGTGCTGAGTTAATGACTGGAGGGTATTAATCCCTGGTGGAATGGGGTTGGCTTGCTTTTGCAGTACCACTTATAAATCTCCTTTCCAGTGATCCAGACCTCTCTGAGAATGCAGCCACTTCACAAGGTCAGTACCAGACCCCAGCAGTAGACCCATAGTGGAAAGGAAGCTCAGTCTACTTTCTATTCTTTTACTGGAGATCAAGACCCCTTAAGTGTATCCCAACTCTTAACACACATATGTCCTCAGAAAATAAGGTTTGCTTGTGCCCACATCATTGAGTTCTCCCTCCCTAGGGCTACTGGCAAAAGGCAGTTGCATAGTTTGTTTGGCATTCTCCACCCTTGAACCATAGTTCCAGGCATTGATCTCTAACTATCTGTTTTTTGGCGAAGTATGAATCTCTCAGTATCCTCAATGTTGTGCTTTTTGCTGGCCCCTGATTACCAAGATGTGTTCTAGTTTTCCCCTAAGTTTCAGGATCTGCAGGGAATGTGGTTGGAACTCAGGCAATCGGGATTAATATTCAGATTATTTTTCTAATGAGAGGAATGTCCTCGGATATCATCTTTGCCTGATCCTACAGAAGTTGATTCCTCCCCCCATCCTTTAGTTCAGAGTTCTAACAGTTCAGTTCTATATTATCTTGTCTAAAAATGACAGTTACAATAATCATATATTATCAACAAATAGCACCGAAAACAGCCCTTTCAGTTTGCTGTTCTAGCCCTGTAGAATGCTTCAACTGCAGAGGTTGTCCAAAAAAAGTGTTTGAGCACCTTGTAAGAAAGAAGATTCACAATTTTTAGGGGAGTTAGAGTGTCGCTAAACCATTCTCCCATACTTCCTCTCAAAGTAGAATCATCCACCCCATTACTGAGCTCACAGACCCCAATATGAGCTTTCCAACCCCATTGCCGTTGGGCCTAGACATGTGACCAGCCAGTTTGGACAGCATCTTCCCATCAGAATTTTTAGAGAAGATTCTTCTATCTTATTAAACCATGAGAGAGAGAGAATTATGAACATATTTTTTTCTGTTTTGTTTGTTCTTTATTCTTTTTGTCATGTTCCTTTCTAACTTTCAACATTATCTTAAAAGAACTATGCCCCAGAAAAGCAAGCGACCAGTGGATGAAACATAGACCAAAAAACAACAAGGAGAGAGGAATATGAATGACCGGGGGGAAGGAGTGTTGTTAGGGACTGAGGGGAGGCAACCATAAAAAGATGACTGATGCTGTAAAGAATTTTAAAAGAAGAAAAGAAAAAAATAACTATGTGTGGAGTTGCCACTAAAATCACAGCAACATCAATTCAGACCCTACATATTGTCAAGCAGCTGAACAAACCCCAGGAAATTCTTACCTCTGGGCTTTTTACTAAGGAATAAGAATAAAGCCTAGCTGGGGATGAACCTTCAGCGAGATGCACTCTTATTTATAGCTCCATTCTCTTAACATTTACAAATCAGACACGTGATTATTGTGATTATTTAGATTCTAACTTAACTGCACAGAACATGGTGGTATTTGGTCCCTCAATGAGTGGATGACTATATGACCTCAGAAGAACTATGAATCACTCTGACTCTCACTTTCCTTCTCTGTTAAATTTACTGCTAAGTTATTAAGTTTATAATAAGACCTACCTCAAAGGGTCACAAGACTAGTAGTACAAGCACAGAGCCATTGATCAACAAACACTCCACAACTAACACATTTGTGTTGTGTGCACCATTTGCACTTACTTTACAAAGACTGTTAAACGTGTGCATTGGAAATGTCCTCTCTAGAGCCTTGTTTATACTGGTATAATGAAGCCTGTCATCAGAGCCTATGCAAATGGATAGCATGTATTCTGGGTAAAGCCAGGGCAATATTCCATCAGCTCAAAGAAATGATGTTTAACAGGTTTTGGAAGTGGGAAGGAAACATTGATTATAAATATAATATGTACAAGATCACAAAATCATGTGCCACAGAGCCATAGCTCAAGACAATGCTAATCTGCTCTGCAGACAGGCCACAAGTATCCTATATCTTTAAACCCAATAGAGAGTAAGCTGTGGAGATGGATTTTCTGCCTTCTGCTTCTTGGGCTCCTGTGCTCTGATAGCTACAGAATGTCAGCATTTGATGGGCTAATCACTAAACTATAAAATGGATGTCTTTGATCTTTATGTTGTATTATCCCATTAATACTCCATAAATTCTTACTAGTTGCCTTGGGTTACACCATCTTATTATTTTTCTAAAACAGAAAGGCTACTTTAAAAGAACTCAAATAATTTGGAGCCATCCTTAAACAAATCCATAAGATTTCTCTATGAAGAAAATAAGCACTTACCATAAGGAATGTACTGAAGGTAATAATACATTTTTACCAAAGTAAACAGTGGGTGTGTGTTGGTACAAAGACCTGGACCTGGAAATTTTCACTAATGCAATAAATCTCACTCACATATGGAAAGGCCTTTCAGATATAGAGAAAAAGGAATCGTTCCTTTGCCCTCCTCTATCTTCACTGCCTGAAACATAATCTTATGACAGCAAAATACCAGCTAATATAGATGCAAAGACGATTGATCTGAGTCAGTCTTGGTTGATGAAGAAAGCCCCAGATAATGCTCAAATATGAACCATTAGTGTCTGGCACGTGTATTAGCTAGAATGTCTTTAATTGCTATGTTCACTGCAGTACTTCCGTCTACAACGATGTGTTTTCCAGGATGTATGGCATTGGTAATAGTTGTTACCATTTGGTTATCAGTTAACTCACAGATATCACTAAGCACTTTCTGTACTTTTGGCATTGCTTGGAGTCTTCACATTACATACATTATCTCATGTATTACATACATTATCCCATTTTTCCTTACAAAAATATATCCCATTTTTCCCTACAAAAGTAAGTCTACATGGACTGATATGGGATGAAAAAGCCACACAATTCTATCTAGCGTTGTTACTTAGTGTTTTATTATAGAAGCTTGGCATGAAGATGATGCTGTTCCTTCTCTACTACACATCAACCTTTACATGGCCAGTTCTGTCCTTCTTTGAGAGGAACCACAGTCAACATATTTTTGAGTTCTCTCTCATGCCGTGTCAAAAAATATTCATATATGATTCTGATTCAATGGAGACTGAAAATATTCTTGACCTGGAATGACAGAACAATAGTATTGAGATTTCTGAAGGTCCACATGATAAATTCTAAACAAGATTCCATAAGCAAAATACTTACAGGCACACCCCAAATTGCTACTTCACTTTTTTCATTTTTTATTGTTTACACTTATATATCTATGTATAGACTATTGTCTACCCTGTTGCTCTCCCATCACCTTACCACTCATGTACTATCTTAGTCTTTTGTGTCCATCCCCATCCCATTCTCTCCTCCTCCTCCTCTCTTGTTCTATGCTTTAGTTCTGTTGGCAGTTTTCAATTTTTCTTAAGAATTTGTTTTTACTGCATTCCTCAAATAAGTGAGACCATCCCATATTTCTGTTTTTCTTTCTGGCTTGTTTGCTCTAAAATAACTCCTTCTAGCTCTATCCATGTTGCTGCAAATGACTTAAGTTTGTCTTCTTTGGTTGATGCATAATATTCCATTGTGTAAATATACCATATCTTTTTCAGTCATTCATCCATTCTGGGGCATGTGTGTTGTTTACATATCTTGGTTATTTTAAATAGTGCTGCAATAATAATGTGAGTACAGGTGTCCTTATGAATGAGTGTTGGTGTGTCCTTTGGGTAGATTCCCAGGAGTGGGATTGCTGGGTCAAATGGTAGTTCCTCTTTCAGTTGATTGAGGGTCCTCCACACAGCCTTCCATCATGGCTGGACCAGTTTTCACTCCCACCAGCAGTGCAAGAGTGTTCCTTTCTCTCTACATCCTCACCAACACTTGTTGTTGCACATTTTTTGTTTTTTTGCTTTTTAATATGGATCATTCTTACTGGTGTAAGATAACCTCTACTTCACTTCTAAGCAAAGACAAAAATGTGTCATATACTACCTCTCCCCACCCCCTCTGTCTCCATATGTCTAGCATATATTCACTTGAAAATGAATTCTGTAGCTCCCAAACAACCCTGGTAGATTACAGTGAAAGAGAACAAACAAGAAATCTTGCTTAAAGTCCTGCAGGGAAAAAAGTGACCACACAGTCTTCTCTTAGGGAATTATTACTTTTAATACTGACAACACTATTATTTGGTATATTGAAAAATTGGTTAAAATTTAAAAAAATATATTTTAAATTATTAAAAATTGCCTTTTTAGGCAATAATACATCAATGCTTAGAAAAATAGTGACTGTGCTATTATTCAGAAGTAAATAGACATTTTAATAGAAATAATTCCCATTTATATACATGTAATAATTAAATTCAACACTTGGATACTACCTTTTCCTACTTCTCTTTCATTCTAGATGCCAGGGTTATAGATTTCATCTTATTTTATTCTGACACCAGCAGAACAGAGCCTCCCCAGTGGCCATGGAAACAGCAGTAGTAGTGGTGGTCTCTCACCCTGCTGCTCCACCACAGGCAACTCTGGCTATGGCTCCTTAGAGCCCAGCAACCTACTTTCCATACTAATATCCTGGATTAGAAAATTAACCAATCAGTGTCAGCTATGAGCTGATAGGTGTTAAATGGTCCAATCAGCCATATGATTGGAAATAATCATCCAATCAGAATTGTAGATGGTGCACCCTGAAAGAGGATATAAACCAGGATTGGAGGAAACTGAGGAGAAAGACAGTTTCAGCCCCTGAGGAGAGAAGAATCCTCCTTTCTTGAACTCTGAAGAAAGAAACCAATAGCCAAGTTCAAAAAAGAAAGACAAAAAGAAGCACCCAACAGCAACCTCCAAGGAAGGAAGAGAAATCAAAGACGTCTTTCAGAGACTGGACCTCTGGTTCTCTCTCTGACATTTCATCACCTGATGCAAAACAAAGGCCCTGGGCATGATGTCTCAAAAAGTTGTTTATTGTTGGTTGTAGTTCAATAACTGTTAACACCTGGTATCTCCAATACCAACACCACCTCTGGGTGCTCACTGGTGACCATCTACTGGCCAGTACTGTCCAGCACTCCTGATGACAGGTGAGCAGTCCTCTGCTTGTCTGGTGAACATTACCTGGATGAGAAAGCCCCTTGTGGCTATAATAAGTTCTTTGTTGCCTCTATTTGTAAAATAAACCCCATTGTCTTGTTCCTGGAGCCCAAGTCTCTTGCAATTATGCATGTAGATGAGAACTCATGGACAGTGAACTGTTTATTACAGGGCACTGTCCTTTGTTTGACTATAGCCCCCTCTTACTGGATAGCATGTATAAGCATTGCATTGCCATAGCCCCTTGTTTTTATACTTTCTGACCCTCTTAACCTCTTTTTTACGCCTGGTTTCAATTGTACATAAAATAAGTCTTTTAAGAACAATTTTTCATTAAGAATTTAAATTTCTTCATAGAATGTGCCTACTTGATCTGGCAAAAATCATCTATATTTCAAAAAATAATAGAAAGTCATTTACTCTTTAATATATTTAATATCATTTAAGCTTTATTAACACTAGAAAAGAGACTTGTATTTCATGCTCAGTAACCAAGTGAGTGAGGAAAAATTGCTACTAAATGGGATCACAGAAAGGAGAAATATTAATACTACAGTTACACTGAGCTAATCTGGATTCACTAGTTTAATAAATATTAATAGGTTTGGGACTTTGGGGAAGTCAATTACTTTCAGGAACCCATCTTCCTTTATCTTTGTTCATTCCACAAATATTTGTGGAGTCTATACTTATCAAAACAAAATGGTCTTACCAGGTGATCTTTAAATTTCCTTCCATACCTAATGCTCTACAGACTAAAATCTGTACTCTATGTCAATGTAAGTACTAGTTTTGTTTTAACCTGTTTTTGTTCAATTCATAGGTATATATTAAATTGTAAATTTTCATCACTGAGCTAGGTAAATAAATTTATTTTAAATAAGAAGTTTACCTTTAAATAACTGGAGAGCCTGAGTGTCTCTTAATATGTGGTTACAAAAAACAGTAAAATGTCAAAAGAAAAAAAAAAAAAAAACACTGATTTCCTATGTTGTAAAGGGAGAGAGCAGCAGAGTAAGTAGTAAAAAAAATGAAAGATTATAAGGGAGAGAGAAGCCAGGAACCAAGCCTTGAGATTGAAAGTAATAGTATGAGAGAGAAAAGGGATCCATTCCAGGGGTTGCAGGAGATGGTCAGAGAGCAAGTGGACTCAGCTGAAGCAGAAAATTCTGCTGGGAGGAGGGAAAATGGCTTATTAGCAACAGAATAAAATATCTAGTTATCAATTTTAAGCATCAACTTGGTTGAGCTAGGAGATGGCCAGATTGCTTTAATACAACACTTCTGGCTGTATCTGTCAGGGTATCTCTAGAAGGACTTCGCATCTGAATCCCTGGCAACTCAGGTGGCCACCATCCAATCCACTGAGGTTCTGAATAAAACAGAAAATCATAGAAAGAATGAATTTGTTCTCTGTTTGGGCTAAGACATTCATATTTTTCTGCCCCTAGACATCAACAGTTCTGATTCTCTGGCTTCCAGACTCTGGAACTCACACCAATAGGACTCACCACCACCACATATTCTCAGACTCTCAGACTTAAAATAAATTACCATTAATTTTCTTGAGGCTTTAGCTTACAGAAACAGATTGTGGGACTTCTTGGTGAGCCACTTCCTTTAATAAATCTGCTCTTACTTATACATATATATTCTTATTAGTTCTGTTCATCTGGAGAATACTGAAACTAAAGAGGGCAACTAACTGATAGTTGCAATGTAGATCTACTGTTAACCTGAGTTAGGTCAAATTCCACAAGACTGTTCTCTCATTTTGTACATAAGCCAAAAAATTCAATCATTCCCAGGTCATCCACACTTCTGACCATTTTGCTAGAATTTTGAAATTGTTTCTTTCCCCTCCATTTTGATCATTCACTAGAATAACTAATAAAATTCAAGGAAGTGCTATATTTGTACTAACAACTGATAAAAAGGATAAAAATTAAGACCAATGAAATGAAGAGACCTTAAGGTAAGGTCTGAGAGAGTCCAAAACAAGTTCTCCTTGGGATGTATTCTTCTTTTCACCGTGAAAGTGTATCACCTGACAGGAAACTCAAATCAATCATCAGGTGTCCAGAATTTTTTTAGACAATTTGTTATGCAAACATGATTTATTGAATCATTGGCCAGGTGACGGAACTCAATCTGCAATACAGTTCCCACCTCATCCCCAAGGTCAGGATTCAGGATGGTATCAAGCCACAGCCTCTAATCAAATATTGGTTTTAATGCAAGGTCAGTCTTCAGTCTAAAATTATTTAAGGACCAACCATGAGTCACATTAGCATAAACTCTGGTGTGGTCTGAGGAACTCACCATGAATAACAAAGAGACATCCTTTTGGAAATTCCAAAGGTTTAGATACTCCCAGTTATGTGGAACTGAGACAACCAGATTTCTTATTATATAATAACTAATTGGACATTGCTAATAGTTAGGAGACTAAGAATGCTAATTATACAGGAGAAACATAAACTGTTGAAACAAGAAGAGGCTTATAAAATGCACACAGCACTTTAGCCAAACATAAGAGAAGAAAATAACAATTATCTAAAAATACTAAAATGGGGTTTAACAGAATTACACAGCAGAAGTGTGCTGAGCCCATAAAAATGTTAGACAGCAATCAATAAAAATAAGAACAAATAAAAATATGAAATTTCAAGGACTACATGAAGAAAATGAAGGAAAGACCTTAAGAAGTAGAAAACAGCAAATTTTTTTGAAAATATGATTTATAAGATCACTACTGAAAATAAAAGGTACATTAAATAAATATAAAGATTCATCTTCCTGAGTAGAATTCAGTACATGTAATAGTGAAATTGGGACAAAGGGGACCGAAGCCACTGACCAACACAAACCACAAGTCAGCTTCACCCCCTGCATAGCAGTTGCCACTCAAATGCAGTTCAACAACAGCGTTTTGTTAACAAGGGAATTCAACAGGGGAAACAAAAAGTCTTTAAAGCCACAAGTGCCAGTCATCTTGCCAGTCACCATTTTCAGTCCCAAAGGTCCCAAAGACATGCCCAAGATGGTGCCCTTTTTCTCTCCAAACCTGAGGCAGGCACTGCAAAGTCCAGCCTTTCTCAGGAGTCTTCTCTTTGCTTTCTCTCTCTCTCCAGTGTTCTGAGCTGCTCCACTTCTCCAAGGTGTTTCAAACTTCTTCAAGTGCTGATGCACAAATCAGCTTTCCAAATCCCTGGCCATCTGCAGGTACCAGCTCATTATGTCACTTTGCTGTGGTGCCACACTCTCCACACCGGCTACTCTTCTGCTGGCCACCAGGGCTCCTTGTCACCACCAGTTCAGTCATCCAGGGGGCTTCTGCCCAGCCTGGTCACTCGGTCTACTCTTTACCTGCCTGCCATTCTCTTCTCTCCTCTCCGCAAAAGTTCTCTGCTGTAGTCTCTGCTCCTTTCCTTTTTATCGCTCTTTTTTTTTTTACCTCCCTCCTAAAAGCCAAAAGCTCCAATTTCCCTTTACACACCCTCCAGGTGATACATTCTCGCTTCCCCACCTACAATTTGCAACAAAGTAAAAGTACCCTTATCCCATTTAGACCATCTTTACCTCTTTGTTTTTCAGACACAGTTAATGGCATCAATGTCTAAATTTCAATACTGCCCATAGTGGAATCCCGGCTTCAGTAGCAATTGCATAGCCCATTTTTAACCATACCTTTCACATCTTTAGAAAGGCAGGTGAAGCCCAACAGTTGAGAATAAGCAAGCATGGAGATATACCTTTTCTTTTCTTTTTTTTCAATATGACAAATATTACAAGTTTTAAAACTTTAAGAAAACTTGAAATTTAGATACAATAATAAAAGTAACAAAATGGGGATGGTCTCTAATATCCTAGTTAGGAGATTTTTTTTTAATAATTTAAAAAAATTTTGTAGGAAGAAAACAAGTTACATAGGTATACATACGTATACCTATTAATTATGTATACCGTAATTACTAAATTATAACCATGCAAAATAATATATTATTTACTGATGTGTGATTTAAACGTTTCAAATACCACTGGAATGACAAACATCAGATCCAGTGTACTAATTATTATTTCTGGGAATGTATAATGGGGAATAGGATAGAAGAGATATCCACGGAGAATGTCAACTATCTCTGTGATGGTTGGTCTTTTTTTTTTAATTTAATTTATAAATTTTTAATTTACATAAATTTGCATATATGTATTTATGTATGTATATTTATATTACATTATTGCATTATTGCTTTCCCACTTCACTAACACCTGTTAACCATCCTGATCTTTTGTGCTCTTCACCTCCCCTGCCTTCTTCACCCTCCTCCTCTCTCGCTCCATTGTTCAGTCCCATTGGTTGTTTTATTTTTTCTTATTCGTTTGTTTGTTTTTCCCTATATCCATCATAAAAGTGAGACCATCTTGTATTTCTCTTTTTCTTTTTGGCTTATTTCTGCTAATATGAGTTTTTCTAGTTCCATCCATGTTGCTGCGAATGACATGTGTTTGTCCTCCTTGATTGATGCATAGTATTCCATCGTGTATATGTACCACATTTTTTATTTTAGCCAATCATCTGTTTTGGGGCATTTGGTTTGTTTCCAAATCTTGGCAATTGTAAACAGAGTGGCAATGAACATGGGTGTACAGGTGTCCTTTTGAATTAATATTTTCATGTCCTCTAGGTATATTCCCAGTAGTAGGATTGCTGAATCAAATGGTAAGTCCACTTTCAATTGTTTGAGGGTCTTCCACACAGTTTTCCATAGTGGCTGGACCAGTTTATACGCCCACCAGTAGTGTAAGAGAGTTCCTTTTTCTCCACATCCATGCTAACATTTGTTGCTATCTGTTATATTTATATGGGCCATTCTTACTGGTGTAAGATGGTATCTCAGTGTGGTTTTAATTTGCACCACCCTGATTATTAGTGATGTGGAACATTTTTTCATATGCCTATTAGCCATCTGTATCTCCTCTTTGGTGAAGTGTCTCTTTAGTTCCTCTCCCCATTTTTTGACTGGGTTTTTTCCTTTGTTTTTGTTGAGCTAGGAGCTCTTTGTGGATCTTTGTTATCAGACCCTAGTCACTTGTCTGGAGGGTAAAATTTTTCTCCCAGTCAGTTGGGTTTCTTTTTGTTTCGTTTATTGTCTCTTGCTGAACAGAAACTTTTTAGTTTGATATAGTCCCAACTATTTATGTTTTCCTTCATTTTTTTGCCAGCCATAGTTGTTTCCCAAAATGGAATTCTGAGGTGAAATTCATGAAGGGTTTTGCCCAGATTTTCTTCTATGTATTTTATGGTTGCAGGTACTGGTACAAAAACAGACAAACAGACCAATGGCTCAGAATCGAATACCTAGATAGAAATAAAACCATACATATGTGGTCAACTAATCTTTGACAAAGGGGAAAAAACATACTCTGGAACAAAGATAGCCTCTTCAGTAAATGGTGCTGGGAAAACTGGATCAAAACATGTAAAAAAATGGACTAGGACAACACTCTCACACCCTGTACAAAAATTAACTCAAAATGGATAAAGATATACTTTTTCCATGGGAAAAAAATAGTGCCTGTTCTCAGAATTCCCCAACCCCAAACTTCTATCATGTCTAGTCATGTTTACTCTGGGATTAATTAGAGAAAATTATTTCAAGAAATGGAGAATCCATTTTCTCTTTCAAGAGATAATAATTTAAACTGTCACTTCTACAGCTATGACTATGGGCAGGGAAATGGAAAGAGGTGACAGGCCAAAGCAACTTCAGGAAGTAGATACCAGTCAAGAGAACTGAGAACTGGAAATAAAAAAAAGAAAACTAAATAAGGCTGTCTTTGGTTTCTGCCTTAGGTTACTGAAAGACAGATAATGAACTCAAACCAAGATGAAAAAATATTAAGAAAAGGAGCAAATATAAAGGTAAAGCTTATAACTGGATTTTGAGACATTACATGGAGAAGGAGAAGGATCAATTAGAAAGACAAATCTGAAGGTCAAATTTTCTCCATTGCCGTATGTTTTGAATTACTTGAGCAGAAAATCTCTAAATTTGAAACAGGCCCTCTAAACTGGGAGAGAAATTGCTAGCCCAAATTTAATTGTTTTTATTTATATTTATATTTCTGTGTGTATATGGGTGTATAAACTACATATAGACATGATGGTGATGGTAGAAGGAAAGAGGGAGGGAGAATAAGAGAAAGTGGAGGGAGGGAAGAAGGAAGGAAGGTTGATTATAGGTAAACAAATGATAGAAATAGATGACAGATAGATAGTAGATAGATACATAGATACATAAATGAAAAGATTTATGTACTGGTAATCACCTTTGTAATCAGCATTTTTGTCAGCCAGTTTAATACATATTGTTTCTGAAATTTTATATAGTATGACATAAACATTCTTTCCAAGTGTCTCAAGGGGAGAAGGAAACTAACAACTTGGTAAGAAATTCACATTTGCAAATTTCTATTTCTGCCTAGTTTTTGTATCAGGCATTCTTTCAGGACATATCCCCTTACATCTTGGAGATGTTCAGGCTTATAAACTATGTTTTCTGTGCTCACTTCAGCAGTACATACCATATCCTAAAATAAACCTTGTTTTCACAAGTAACAAAATCAAAGTTCAGAGGGTCTCATGACTGGTAAGTAGCAGTCATGATTAAAATTCAGATCCCTCTTTCTGATAGCCAAAGGACTCCTTAGCTGAACTACAATTGCATCAAAGACTAACACATAACATTATTAAATAACTTTAGAACACAATTTTCCTTCAAGGAATTTGATCAATTCTTAAAACTTCTCTGAGCTAAAATGTTCTTAGTAGTCTTGATTTTGAACCAAAAGGTAGATGCTTTCTCTTAACGGCAGCATCAAGGTGGGGGAAGGGGGAAGTAGTTGAAGAAATTGTGGAAACAACAGTAGTTAGCCTTAGCTGGGGAAAAGATGAATCTCTAAGAGAAAAGAAAAGAGGTGGAACCCATAGACAGGAAAGAAAAGTGAGCTGAGAAGTTAAGAACCTATATTCATGGCAAAGAAGATGATGACAATTTAACACATAAGAAAACCAGAGCTCAAGTCTTAACATTTTTTTTCTAAATGTCACAAAGTTACTCTGCCTATATGAGTGTAGGGCTTACCTACAATTGTTTACAATTTCTAGAAAATGTCTGTTCCACATTAAGCAATCTAAGATGTCCTTTCAAAATCAACCCTGCCTTTCCCTCCGCCACAATATCTGTGGTGCTGGACTGCTACATCTCCAGTTATCATGAGAATGTCTAGGTTGAATAAAACGGACATAAAAGAAAGTATCCCTACAAAAAGAAATGAGAGCTGGAAGCTCATCTATCCACTAAGAATTATAACAAAACTGCATTTTTCTTTCTGATGAAGATTAAAGTAAATTCAGTATGCATTTGTCAGTATTTTCAACTTAGCATAATGCCCTTCAGTTCATCCATGTTGTTGCATTGGCCAGTATTCCTTTTTTTTTTTTTTTTTTTAATTATAGCAGAGTAGTATTCAGTTCTCTCCATATACTGCATCTTCTTAATTGACTGCTCTGCTGCCTCTGCCAAGTCTTGCCACAACTATTACCCTTGATGGGACCTTTGCTGCTTACCAAGGCCTCCCTTCTCGGGGCTGCTTTCAAGATCTGCCCCCTGGGCTCCCAGGGTCTGCAGGCTTGCTGGGGCTTGCTGCCTCAGTATAAGGAAAATGGGTTAAAATTAGGCTGTTTTTCACTTTTAACACACAAAAAACCATAAACTTGAGATGTTAGCTAACTACAGAGGGGCCTTGCATTTGCAAAGTATATCTGTCTGTGTGGTTGTTGGCACTGAACAGTGTAAAGAGTACTAGCAGGTGAGAGGTTTCTCTTCAGACTCTTTCCCACGTGGAAGTCTGCCCGCTTGACTGTGTGTATGGTGTCCCCTGTCTCAGAATAAAGACATGTTGGTTTTAGCATAAATGCTCTTAGGCTGTTCTCCCATTTGCTGCAATCGACAGTTAACCTGCCTCCCTGGCAGAGTTGCAAGACAGTCAACAGTAGCACAACTCCTTGGGGTCACTTGTCAATTCAGCTCTGTTGCTTGTAGGTCCCTAATTCAAGGTTTTTGTTATACTCCCTGCTGTTCCTCTATAACAGCTGGGCTTCAGATGGAGCTGAGAATGCATTGTGTGTGTGTGTGTGTGTATGTGTAGGAAAAAATTAACATGATAGAAGTGAGTCACATAATTCTAAAAATTATGAAATAACAACTGCAAAAAGTGCAATAAAGAAAAGCTATAGAATGTTGAGAGTCTTTCAAGGGACACCAAGTAAACTGGATTTTTTTCGGGAACATTGTTTCAGCTCATAAGGATGAGGGTATGATTGTACATCAGAAATCTCCCATGTCCTCCAGGCACAATAATGGACATGTTTCAGTCCCTAAGAAAGACAATTACCAAATGATTTCACTCATGTGTGGAATACAGGGAAACAAAACAAACCCCGGAAATACACTACCAACTTTAGGTTACCAGATGGGGAAGGAAGTGTCAAGGTGAATAAAGAGGGTAAATGGTGTGGTCAGTGATAAAGGGCACAGAGGCTGTGGTGGATGTGGTGTGGTATGGACATACATCTCAGGAAGTATAACCATATACAGTGTTGTAAACCAATGTTATTTCAATAAGGGGGGGAAAGGAGAGGGGGGGATGACTTCACAGAGAACACCGTGTCTCTTCTAGGATCTGAGTAGAGGACTCTGCCCTAAGTACAAAGTTAGTGTTCTAAAGCACTAAATATCAGCTTTATATGTTTTAACATTCCATTGATGACTTTTTATAATGTAATTGCAAGGGACACAAATATTTTTGTCTGCAAAATCCTCCAACAGTTTATTTTTTTCAACTTGCATCCCTTATATCCCAGTGTCATAGGTTCCTCTTTTCCACATCCTCTCCAGTACTTGTCATCAGGCCACTTGTTAACATGTACCATTCTCACAGGTGTTATATTATATCTCATTGTGGATTTTACCTGCATTTCCCTTATTAAGAGTAATAATAAACACTAGTTCATGTACTACTGGTTTTCTGAATATTCACTTTGGTGAATTCTCTGTTTAGATTTGCTACCTATTTTTAAATTTTTTTCTAGAGGTTGGATATTAAGCCCCTGTTGGTATATACTGTGTAACTATTTTCTCTTATTCATTACAATGTCTTTTTTATTTACTTGAATTTTCTTTCTCTGTGTGTGTAAAATTATTTTCCATATAAGCTGACGTTTCATTTTTGCTTTGATTTCCCTTGCCATCAGAGTCAGATCTCTGAAAATATCCCTATCATTGTTCGTGTATTGTTGTATGTATTGTTGGTGTTTTCTTCTTTATATTTTACTGTTGCTGTTTTTAGATCTAAACCTTTCATCCATTGTGTATTTACTTTTTGTGAGTGGAGTTAGAGAGTAATGCAACTTCATTCTCTTGCATGCCTTACATGTCTACACAACCATTTGTTAAAGAGACTCTCCTTTTGCCATTGTTTGGTTGTGGCCACTTTAGTACTCACTAAGTATTGATACATAAACAGATTTATTTCTAGACTTCAAACTTTGTTCCATTGATGTCTGTATTGTTATTCCAATACCATAGTGTTTTAATTACTATTGAACTTTTTTGTATCAATATTCATCAGGGATATTGACCTTTTGTGTTTATTTCTGTTATCTTTGGTTTTGGTATCACCGTAATGTTGGCATAATAAAATGTACTAGGGGATATAGAAATATTTTAAGCAATGTGAGTATAAGTTCTTTTAAATATTTAATAGAATTCAAAGAGTAGAACCACCTGACACTGGGTTGGGGAAATTTTTTTATTGCTGTTTCAGTTTTCAAAGTTATTCCTTTATTCATTCTTTCTGTTTCTTACTGGTTTAGCTTTGGCAAACTCTATTGTTCTACAAATTTGTCCATTTTTTCCAAGGTTATCAAATTTCTAGTTATAGCTGTTAATAATAAACTTCTATGATTCTTTGTATTTCTATGCCATGTGTGGTAATTGCTCTCATTTCTAATTCTGTTTATTAATGTTTCTTCTATTTTTTCTACTTTTTTCTTTCTTTCTTTTTTTTTTTTTTTTTTTGAGACTAGGTCTTGCTACTTTTGTCCATGAAATTGTAGGCTCATGTTGCCCAGGGTACCACAGACTCAAGAGATCCCCAGCCTCGGCTTCCCAGGTAACTGGAATTACAGGCACACGCCACCACACCCAATTATTTTTTTGGAAATAGGTCTTGCTAAGTTGCCTCAAGTGGGACTCGAACCGTGATCCCTGGTTCCAGCCATGACTTCCTAGACTGCTGCTTAAAGTCATGCGCCACCATGCCCGGCCTTCTTTTTTCTCTTCTTTTTTTATATTACTAAGTGGTTATAGCTATTTTTTGTTTTTGTTTGTTTGTTTGTTTGTTTTGTTTTGTTTATCTTCTTAAAGAACCCACTCTTAGTTTCACCAATTTGTTGTATTTTGATTTCTATTTCATTTCATTTACTCCTATTTTTCCTTCCTTCTAGTATCTTTGTATTGGTCCACTCTTTTACTTCAGTTGCTTTAAGTATAATAGTAAATTGTTTATTGGGGATGTTTTTATATCTTTCTCTAGTCCTATATTGCAAATATAATATTTTTTTCCTGTTAGGACTGTATGGAGTCTAATAATTTTTGTCCTCTAATGTCTTCATCAATCTCAAAGTGTTTTTTAAATTATTTTAATTTCTTTTTAATTTAACTTCTAAGCAGCATATTTTTACTTCATGAAATTAGATTTGTACTTAAGGCCTTACCATGTTTTTTAATAGTTGTTTTCTGCCTTTATTGCATTATAGTTAAAAAAGGCATTTGGTATGAATTCAGCTATAGTTCTATTGACAATTGAATTGTGTAGCAACATCAGGTGTTGAAAATATTCCATATGTAAATAACAGAAATAATGGATTAAGAAGATATGGTATATATACACAATGGAATGTTACTCAGCAAATCAAAGAAAATAAACTCTTGCTATTTGCAACAATATGGGTGAGGTTAGAAGTTACTGTGCTAACCAAAATAAGTCAGGAGAAAGCAATAATGGGTGGTTACTTACATGTGAATTATACAGAAAGCAAAGGTCAGACAATGGCAGCCTTTGAAAACTAACCATAAATATTAAACATCCAGGAGAAAAGAGGACGTAGAGAGGTGAAAAACAGGTAGGCAGGGAAGAGCACAAAAGACTGTGGTGATGCCTATGTGGGCTTTGATGATGGGAGAACATGGAGACCACACTGCAGGGGAAAAATCATATATTGTCCAAAAATAACAATGATGTAAGAAAAAAATGTACTAAGAATTTTTAAAGGATACATTTCATATGCATTTTAAGGAAAAGAAACATTTCTTCAAAATAGGAAAACAATGAATATATGCAATGTTTGGGGAAAAGTGTTCAGTAGATATCTAATAACAGTATTAGGTCATGTGCCCCATTTAAGACTTTTTAAACTTACTTATCTTCTGTATTATTATCTGTCTATAGTTGTAAGTATATTACTAAAATTCCCCAGTATTATTGTATTGTTGCCAACATATTTCTTTAGCTATTGTCTTGTGTTTCATAATTGCCTTATGTATCTTAGTATACCCTAATTTTGGTCCATATGTATTTATAAGTGCCATTTTTCTTATTACATTAGGCTCTTAAATATAATGTAATGTTCACCTTTATTTCTTAATACCTTTTTTATTTGGTAATATATTATATCAGATATATAGTTGTTCCTGACTTTCTTTTTGTTGTCACTTTCTTATAAGATTGCCTTTCAGCCTTTAACGCTAAATCTCTGCCTGTCATTGTTGATTAAATGAGTTTTATGTAAGCAAAAGAAAATTGGACTTCATTTTTAGAATCTCCTCATACCTTTAAATTGGTGAATGAATTCAAGTAATTTGTATTTATGGAGATTATTGAAACATAAATATTTTTACCATTTTTTGCTATTTGGGTATTATTTTATGTTTTAACTTTTGTCTTTTTATGTTTTGACATCTTCCATTTATGCTTTGCATAGGTCCCATTTCCATTGTTTTATGTGTGACTTTTATTTGAAGGTTTTCTGGAGATTAGTGTATAATAAAGAGATAGATAGATAGATAGATAGATAGATAGATAGATAGATAGATAGATAGATAGATAGATAGATAGATAGATAGATAGATAGATAGATAGATAGATAGATAGATAGATAGATAGATAGATAGATAGATAGATAGATAGATAGATAGATAGATGAGAGAGATTTTTTTTTTTGGTGCATTGGATGGTTTGATCTGAGATTTGTCCTTATGGGCACATCTTTACTTCTCTCCCCTTCAGTGTACAACTTAGATGCCTATCACTTCTGGGTTTTGTTTTTCATTGTTTCATGTTGGTCTATTTGGTACTTCTTTCATTGCCAACTTGGAAATATATAATTTTTTCATTTTTGTTTTTAGTGTAACTCCTTACCTTTCCCTGTTAAGACAAACTTTTCTAAGTTGGAATCTTTTTCTGAGCACTTTAAATAACTTCTACCATCTCCTCTTGCCAGTAAGGTTTCCATTCAAACATCTGTGGACAGTATTCTCTTATAGGTTATTCTTTCATCTCTCAATCCTTTAATATTCTGTTCTTGTCATTCACTTTCAACAGTTTAGCTAGACTGTGTCCTGGAGTGTGTTCTTCTGGTATTATTTGTTTGGAATTCTTTGGGTTTCTTGGTTCAGGAAATCTCGTTTGTTTCCAAAATTGAGATGGTTCTCAGCAATTACTTCTTTAAATAAAATTTTATGCCACAGTGACTCCCTCCCCTAGGCCAGCTCTTCCACCAAAACATCTCAGTCATGCCAGTCTCAACCTCTAAGCTGTGGTTGAGCAATAGCTGTAGTGCTGGTGACCACTATAATTGAGACAGAGTCATAAGCCTGGAATTGTTCTTTTTGCTTTTTAAGTGCAGTCTTCCCCTGGGGTGCTTGCTCTTATTGCTAAATCCAGGTGCTTCAAACTCTAGTTAGTGAAAGCATTCACTTGCTGTGTCAGTTTTGGCTCTTGGTGGTGGAAATGCAGGTGTTTCACATATCACAGTCTCACACTGCAAATAATAGGCTCTTCTATGTTAAGACATAGGTTTCTGATCTCTTTCCCCAGGGTTAGGTCTCTATTTTTCTACGTGGAAGCCCCAAGTCAATTCAAGTCAAATCCCTACTCATATAATTTTCCAGTGGTGAGCTATCTATCCTGCACACCAGCTCTGTGCACCTTCTCCATATAGTGCCCATCTTAAAGTCTCTGACTTGTGTATGTGCCTTTGCAGTAACAATAGTAGACACCACTCCATATAGTAATCACTCTTATTCCCATACATTGCACTGACCAGGCATCACTACTAACACAGTTAATTACAGAATTCCCTACCTCTTTCCATTACACCATTGTTTTCAATGTATATGACAGTCAGGGATTGTCTTTGTTTTGCTATAATTTGTTTGTGAATACGTAAAGGAGTAAAACCCTACATTTTTATGCTACTGCTGTCATCTTGCCAGACTCTGAATCTCCCTTTCTTTCTCCTGTAATGTGAGCTAAAATGTGTTATCAGGCTGTCATAGTCTGATTCAGGCATCTGACCTTCAGCATAACAATTATAAGATAATTATAAAAATCATAAACTGTAAAAAGATATAAAATAAATGAGTTCTAATCTCAATGAAATGACTTACAAGTGTCCTCCCAGCAGCTGCATTAGAAAGAGCTGGTATCTCAGCTTAGTAGCTGGTCTTAGAAAAGATCCCACGTGCCCTATGAATTCATTCACAAGTCAGTAAAATGAAAGGGCTTGGAAAACTTTTTTGCTTGCTGGAGACTTTTGCTTTAATATTTTTAAATTCACCTTTACAAACTAGTCTGGCTCCTGCACATTTTCCTGCCCCAGGTGTGCAAGAGGGTGATTTCCCCTGTTATGACTGCAGAATATCTTCTAACACTTGATAAATGAGAGCTGTCCTCTTTCCCCCTGGCTTTCATTGTTACAATAATACAACCAACAGAAAGGTTGCAGGGTGCACACAGATCGGCATGTCCTGTTGAGTAACATCTCCCAGTGGACAGGCTATTTTGGGGCAGGAGGAATACATACACAGGAATTGAGTGAGAGACAGGGGTTAATGGAAGGACTTTCCTCTCAATTGCCAAAGCCACAGAGTTTAAGCTTAACCAGAGTTGCACACACAACACAACTTCTAGCACCAGATCCACCACCAGAGAGGCCAGGAAGTGTTCTACCACCTGGTCAGGTACTAGCACAACTTAAACTACTCTTCCTAATTACTACATCATACTCTTGTTCTGGGTTCTCTTCAATAATCATACCAGGGAACAGCAGCATCCCTGCTGCTATAGAAGAAACTAAAGAAAAGGACACTTTTGGAGACTAAGGTCAGAGAAAATGACCCCAGGTGATAGACATAAGACTGCAAAGAAAGAAGAAACAGCAAGGAAATAAGACAGTGTACATTAGAAATGTTTACAACCACGCTCCTCTTACTATGATCCGGGTTCTAGGAAGGAACATGTTAACATTCCTAAGTCTCTCCCCACCAAACATGCCTTCAAATGTTAAATGACTCAAGTAAGATAAAGTACAATTACAGTTCAGTGATGGTTGATCTATAACAAGAATTTCAGTCTTTAGTGTTTGCCTTTTCTGACAAAAAAAATCATCACATTTGCTCATTGGAAAAAATAAATTTCAAATTATCTATTTTCCTTTATCTTTGTTGTCAAGCAGTAGACTTAATGCAGTTTTACATGCATTATGATGTCATTATATATGATGTCATTATATCAAGTCTTAGTTTTTACATGTATTATGATGTCATTATATATGATGTCATTATATCAAGTCTTAGTGAAACATTATTACTTTCTTTTTCTTAAATGAGGGAATGGAAATTCCAAGATGCAAATATGTTATGTAACTTTTTCCTAAACAACACAATTTTGTGGGTAAAAAAGCTATTTTTCATCCAGGGACTTCTGGCGAGTTGAGAATTTTTCAATATTTTCAACAACATAGTTGGCCAGGCATGGTGGTGCATGCCTATAAGTCGCGACCAGGACTAGGGATCGTGGTTCGAGTGCTGCCAGGGGCACGTAACGAGACCTAGTTTCAAAAAAATAGCTGGGCATGGTGGTGTGCGCCTGTAATCCCAGCTACCTGGGAAGCTGAGACTGAATATTGCTTGAGTCTGTGGTACCCCAGGCAACGTGAGCTTGCAGTTCCACAGGCAAAAATAGTGAGACCTAGTCTCAAAAAAAAAAAAAAAAGCATAGTTGGGAGTATACAGGCAACTTGGTGTTTTCCATGTTAAAGATTTATCATTTGGATAGTCACATGATTTTATTTAAATATGGCTAGTGCTATGACTTTTGCACCCGCAAAATTATATATAGTTTCCTTTTAAAAGAAACCTCTGAAAATTGCACCAAGATGGTATCATAGGAGGTTTCTTGCTTTGCTCTTGGAAAACCACATGAATGGTAACACAGACTGGCACAACACCACAGCGTTCTACGTTTTTGAGTGAAACTAGAGTTTATATTGAAAACTGAAGAACAGAGACCGCACTAGAAGGGACACTGAGGAATTCACAATTTGTTAAATAAGAGATGGTGATTTGAGGCATTTGAAGCCTCAGTGCCAGAGGCTGTTGCCTAGGAAAACAGGCTATTATACAAACTATGTAGTTGCCAGTTTGCTGGTGGGGAAAGTTGAATCAAATGGAGATACAAGCAGATTGTAGAAAGATATGCATGGAGAAGTGGGGTATTCTGGCTTTCACTATTAAAAAAGCAGAGATTTTTCTGCAGTGTGCTTCCCCCTCTCTGACCTGTTACTGATCTTGTGAAGTGCTCTGACATTTCTCAGACTATAGATACTTAAATCTGGAACAAAGAGAAGATGGATGTCAGCAGTGTCACAAACACAAGCCAGTTCCCCTCCCAACCCCACCAGCTACAAATAATAGGCTCTGGATTGTTCCAGGACCCTTTTACCCCCCCCCCCACTAAGTACCTGAAGATAAGGTCCACAGACATGTCAATGGGTAGAAAGACCAAATATCTAAAATCATATAAAGCTGGACAATGCTAAAAAACAAAACAAATAGTGTCACCTACTGGAAAGTAGAAGTATTACAAATCTCCAAGTTATTGCTTGAGATACTTAAGGAAATATAATGGAGCAAAATGGACAGACAGAAAAATAAAACATAAGATAACATAAGACAGGACTAGACAACTTGTAATGACTAAGGGATTGATCCATCAGGAAGACATAGCACTCATATATATATATATATATATATATATGCACGAAATGAAGGAGTGTCCAAATATATTAGGCAATTATTAACAAATTTGAAAACAGACAATGGCAAAAATGGTTATAGGGGACATCAACATCAACAGACAAATTAGACAGACAAAAAAATTACAAGGAAGCAATAGCCTTAAATGAGAAATTAGATGACAAGTGATTAATAGACATTTATAGAGTACTGCATTCCATGAAAACAGAGATAGATTTTCCTCAAGTACACATGAAACATTCTCAAGGACAGATGGCATGTAGTGACACAAAATAAGTATAAATACATGAAGGCTGACATAAAATCAACTATCCTTTCTGATCACAAAGTTACTAAATAAAAAACAGCCTCAAAAAGAAATTCAAAATATAATAAGTTGTAATTAAATGACATACAATTGAATGACTACTAGGATAATGAGGAAATTAAAGACTAAATTGGAATTTACCTGGAAATGAATTAAACTAACAAGGATCAAACCAACAAGTGGCAGAAAAAACAGTACTAAAAGGGAAATATATAGCAATAGAGGCCCACATCATGAAACAAGAAAGAGCTTGAAAGAATCAAAACCTTCAATTTAAGGAACTTGCAAAAGAAGAAGAAACAAAATCCAAACTCAGTAAAATGAGGGAAATAATAAAAATTAGCAGGAGTAAACAAAATAGAATTCAATGAGACCATCCAAAATATCAAAAATCAAAAACAAATTCTTTTGAAAAATTAAATCAACAAACCTTGAGTTAGGTTCACAAAGAAAAAAGGGAGAGATACTTTAATGAATGGAGTCAGAAATGTAAGAGAAGTAACAATAAACATCTAAAAAAAAAGTATCAGAAGAGATTATTATAAACATCTGTAAGCCAATAAAATAAATAGCCTAGAAGAAATGGACAAATTTTAAGACATACAATTTTCTGATAGTGAATCAGGAAGAAATAGCAAACCTGAACACATAACAAGCAAGGATATTGAAATAGTAATCAAAAATCTCCAGGACCAGATATTTTTACTGGTGAGTTCTACCAAATCTGCAAAAAAGATCTAATACTTATCTTCTAAAACTTTTCCAAAATATTGTGAAGAAGTTCTTCCAAAAGATTTTAATAGGCTAATATTATTTTGTATCAAAATATCACAAAAAGTAAAGAAAATCCTAATGAACAGAGATGCAAAAGTCCCCAGCAAAATCTTAGCATACTGAATTCAACAACACAGTAAAAGTGTTTTGTATCATGACTGAGTAGATTTATTCCATGGAGGCAATTATGGTCCAACATCTGAAAACTGATCTATATAATACAATTCATTAACAAAAAGAAAGACATAAATCATATAATCAGATTGATAGATGCAGAGATAGCATCTGATAAAACTCAACATTGACTTATGATGAAAATTCTCAAAAAAAATGGTGATAAAGACACAAAACCCACTTATGAGAAATCCAAAGTTAGTATAATATGCAGAATGGAAAACTGGATAATTTTCCTTTAAGTTCAGGAACAAGATAAAGGTGTACACACTTACCACCAATATTCAACAGAGCATTAGAGGTCTTAGTAAGAGCAATTGGGCAAAAGATATAAAAGGGATCCAAATTAGGAAAGAACTGAAATTATCATTATTTGTAGATGACATAATAATATACATAGAAAATCCTAAAGATTACACTAAAAATCTGTTAGAGATAATAAACCAGTACAGTGAAATGGTGGGTTACAATAGCAATTTGAAAAATCAGTTACATTATTATATGCAAACCACAGACTAGAAGATAAATCAAGAAAACAACCCAACTTACTATAAAACTCAAAAGTATTAAATACTTAGAAATTAACTAATGATGTAAAATTTAAGTTATAAGACATTATTAGAATAAATAGAAGACTCAAAAATGAAAGGATATTACCTACTCATGAATTGGAAGAATTAACTTTGTTAAAATGACAACATAACCTAAATCAGTATAGAAATAAAATGTAATCATATAAAAGCTTCAATGTTCAATGACATTCTTCAAAACAATAAAACAAATATTACTTAAATGTATATGGAGCCACAAAATACACCAAATAGCCAAAGCAATTCTGACACACACAAAAAAAGAATAAAAGTATCAAACTCCATTACAAGGCTATAGTAATCAAAAAAGTATAGTATAATTTCTAAAAGATAAATATACCAAAATAGTAGAACTAAGAGCCCAAATAGAAGCCCACACTTACGTGGGCAGTTAATCTATGACTAAAGAGACAAGAACATTCATTGGGGAATGGAAATAAATGTGTTGGGAAACTGTATAGCAACATACAAAAGAAAGAAATTAGATCATTATCCCTCACTAAGTAATTCAAAATGGATCAAAGACTTGGATGTAAAATTAACCATAATAATATATGTATATATATGTATATATATATTGTATATATATATATGTATATATATAGTATATATATATATATATATATATATATATATAAACAAAGACAAAACACTCCATGATATTGGCTTGAGTGATATCTCTGGGACCTCAACTATGACAGCAAGAAAAGCAAAAGCAAACACACACACACACACAAAGGAACTACATCAAACAAAAGAGATTCTGCATATTTCTAGACTCCATCATGAAAACAAAATACATATCTAGTAGGAGAAAATATTTATGCATCATATATCTGAGAAGGAACTCATATCTGAGCTCTACTTTGAACTCATACAACTTAAGAAAAGAAAACAAAAAGTCACTATAAAAATATGAATAAAATAGTCTAATAAGAACTTCCTTTAAGAAGACATATAGATGGTCAAACAACCTATAAAAAATACTAATCATCACTTATCAGGGAATCACAAATCAAATCTACAGAGAAACTCAATGTCACATCTATGAGATATCCTGTATCAAAAAGACCAGAAACAGCTGGACACAGTGGCACGTGCCTGTAAGCTTCAGCCTATGAAGCGGCTGAGGCTAGGTATCACGGTTCTAGTCCTGCTTGGGGCAACACAGCGAGACCTAGTCCCAAAAAACGTTGGGCATGGTGGCGTGCGCCTGTAATCCCAGCTACCTGGGAAGCTGAGGCCTCTTGAGTCTGAGGTACCCCCGGGCAACATGAGCCTGAGGTTCCAAGGGCAAAAATAGGGAGACCTAGTCTCAAAAAAAAAAAAAAAGAGAGAGAGAGAGAGACCAGAAACAAGTGTGGGAGAGGATGTGGAGAAAAAGTAACCCTCATACACTGTTAGTGCAAAAGTAGATTGACCTAGCATCTCTGGAAAACAGTATGGAGATTTCTAAAAGCATTAAGAAGAGAACTATATTATCCAAGTGAGTCAACTCATAGTTAGCTATCCAAAAAAAATGTAAAAACACCTGTGTTCATTGCAGCATAATTTACAAATACAAACAATGGTAATAACCTAAGTGCCCAGTGATAGATGAGTAGATTAAGAAGATAGAGTACATATACATAATAGAATATCACTCCAAAAAATATGAATTTGTATTATTTATAACAACATGGATAGAACTAGAAGGGATTGTGATAAGTGGCATTTAAGTCAGAAGGAGAAAGAGTTAAATACTAGATGATTTCACTCATCTGTGGAATATAGAGAAACAAAGGATCAGACAAAAGCAAGCCAAAAACCAAGCCCTAGAAATCTGAATGCACAATTGAGAATACCAAGATAGGGGAAGTGGGCAAACTGAGGGGGCAGTGTGTTCTTTGTGTTGGGCAGAGAACTTATAGTTTGTTTGTTAGTGGTGTGTTAGCGGTGGGGGTGATGCAATGACCTACATCTGAGGAATGTGAAACTATACTTTCCCAATATATACAGTGTTGAAAACTAATATCGCCTTATACTTTTCCAACATATACAGTGTTGAAAACTAATGTCGCCTTAATAGTAAATAAATAGATAAAAAATAAACCTTTAAGTTTAAAAATTAAAAAGTTAAAATAGATCAATGATTGTGGAAATCATCAAAGTGCCGTTCAGGTGTTCATGTCCATACACTATTATCATTCTGCCCTTTTCGTTATAATACTCTGGAAGTATCATAGATACTATGAAAATTATGATACTCTTTATAGTATCAATCTCTACTTGATGTTTCACCAAGAAAGAGTATCCTGTTCTGGCTTAGCTTTGAAAATCTTGTGTGATATGCATTGTTTAATATGCATTCTCATTGTATATAGCTCCTTAGTTCTTTGTAGGGGACTGCATACTTCTTCCTGTCATTAGAATGCATGCTTTATCGTTGCCAGCCAAGCCACAGCAACCTCAGTATTGTAAAGAGCTAATGCCGTGGAAATGTATACGGGACCAAATGATGCTGAACCAGAAGATGAAATCAATGAAGCAAGTATCCAAATCACTACATTACACTGAAGCAATGATCAAAATAAAGTAAGGGGTGGGGAGCTGCAGGGTGACCCAGGGCTTCACAGGAGGCCAACTGACTTGTTGGGTGGATTTGTCTGCTGATTAAAAGAGGAGTGGAGAATTTACTGTTATCTAATAATTATTTTTCAGTGTCTGTAAGAGTACTCCCTTAGGTCATGGGAAAGGTGTAAAGAAAATCATAGATTTTTGTTTGTTTGTTTGTTTTTGTTATTTTAAGGAGCTTGCTTTCACTGGAAGCAGAAGATGAAAAATTAGATGTGAAAAAAATCATTTAATAAAATTACTAGAAAAAATAAGAGGGGAGGGAGAAGCAAGAGGAAAAGCAAGAGGGAAGAGGAGGGGGAGCACAAGAACAAAGAGATTGTGAATTCCATGGGAGAGAGGGTCGTTTTCAATTAGAATTATCTGAGAAGATTTCAGGGAAGAGATAATATTTGAGTTCAGTCTCAAAAAAATGGTTTAATTTATACAGACAGAGGTGAACTGGAAGGAGAACTCAGAGACTGGGCTTGTTATGGCTAAAGATTATTGAGGCCTGAATCTACCTAAGAAGTCCCAAAACACAGGGCATGGAGAGCCCAAGCTAGGAGAATCCCCATTAAGGCACACACATTAAGTATCTTGACAATTAAGCTTTCCTTGTACTGTTTCTTTGTACTTTCCTTAAAGTTTTTCTTGTACAGTACTATTGTACAGTTGGGGGAAAGGATGCCAAATAGTATCAGTACATTAACATATCTAAACAGGATCTCAACGCTATCAGAGTAAGTCAAAGTTCCCAAAGCCAATGAGGATACAGCTTTAGAAAACATGTTGGAAGTTTTCCACAGAAGGTACCTAAATTGACAGCACACCTGCTTCAAGCAACATCATCATATTTAGATGTGCCATCAAATTTCTCCCTAGCATGCAAATAAACTAATGCTAATGAAAAACAGACACCTCCTCAGAATTAATAGCATCCCTGGTTTTAAGTCTTTTTCACTGTGAATCTTGACAATAGGTTTGCCATGTGATGCTCATGGAAACAACCATTTCAGAGATCAAGGTCTTGCCTGGTTCACATGATGACAGAGCCTGGTTTTAGTGCCTCAGTTTCTCTCATACTAGTGAGTCAGGTCCCTAGATTGACACACACTTGGGATTTATTGGGAGTCATTTGGGGAGCCTTGGACAAATTTTTTTCCTGAATTTTTTATTTTTCCATGTTTCCCCAGACATACTCCATATGTCTCTGAGAAACAGAGCAAAGGGCTGGGAATGCAGAAGGAAGGCCTGGTTCCTGGCAAGAGTGGGAAAAGCAGGGGAATTTTTTCTTCCATTAAGCCCTGCCCTGAGCAGAAAAGAAATCATTTCTAAGCTCTTGTCTTAGGTGACATTTTCCCTGACACAGGGTTGCTTTTCCTCACCTGTCTAAACTAAGTAAGGAGGATCCAATATCCACTCAGCACTGATCTTTTCAGCAGATACTCAAGGGATAAAGAAAGGATAATTTATTATTCTTCTGTTTAATCCCATAGAGTGGATTGTGGACTTCCAAACAGTAAGGCATTCTTCTGAGAAGAGAGCCCCCCTTATCAGTTTGGCCCTGTCCAAAATAATGATGACTTCACTTTGGCTTTGGCTTCAGGATGTATTTGTTCCCTGTCAGTAACTAATGCCCAGGATTTCATTTACACTCTTTGTAAGGGAAATATGGAAAACATGACAACCCATCCTTCAATGCATGCCCGTTACAACCCACTTCCCACTCAAGTCAGGATCCTAAACTAACCCTGGAGAGAAGAAAAAACTGACCTTCCACTGTTTCACTTGGCTCAGCTTGAGTAGTTTTTCAGGAGAAAACAGGCATGCCAGAATTATGTAGAAACTATTTCTTTTATAAGGCATAATACCCAGGTAGGCTTTGCAAATCTCATGATCAAAGAATTTAAGTGGCTCTTAAATTAAGTTTTAAGTACAATTTTTAGATGGGACCACTAGGTTATTTGTTTGTTTAAGCTAAAATTAGAAGTTGGTCATCAATAGAAATGGTCCCTAAGGTTGTGAGGACTTGTGCTACACTGCTGGTTGATGAGGCCCCCAGGGGACAGATACAAGGCAAACCAGCAATTTGGTGTGGTTTCCTCTGAGCCCATGGCTTGTCTAGGGGCTTAGAATCCTTAAAAGGCACAAACTTGGAACAGGTTCGAAAGATGACTATTCTCATTAAGCAAATGGTGTTAAAATAGAGTCTCATCGCAGCCTACACTCACACACAACCACACACATCACAAACATATGATGACTATATTTACAGGTATAAGTATATTTTGCATACACCTAAATATAATTCATCTGAAGGTAAGTATTCTCCAGAGGACAAGGAGGCCATGTTTCTGTGACCTCTGCTGGAGTACTGAGTACTACTAACGTTCAGTGACATCAGGACACTAATAGTGTTCCTGCAGAGTCACCAAACTGAACAATGATCTTACAAATCAATCCATCTGGTCTCTTCATATACTTAAAGAAAGAGGGTAAAGGATCTGTCCAAAAAAATGTTTAAATCTAAGAATTTTGTTTTTACTGTGTATGTAGCCTCCTCAGTTGATACTGAGGTGATACAATGCACAGGAAAATGAACAATACTAATAATACCCTCTAAGTCTTTCTCTTCTTGTCTATTGGTTTATAATTCTTTACTAAAGCCTGAAATTTCTAAGTATGAAGCCATGGTTCATTGATTTCTGCATCCTAGCTCCTGGCACCTGGTGGACATGAATTGTCTGCAATCTGACTGGCTTACTGAGTAAACCAATACAAAAATTTTTAACATTCAAAATATCTGAACAAAAACAGATAGGATGCTTCAAAGAAATAAATCAACCTCTTTCCCCTTTCCTCCCCCAAAATCACTCCTAAAAGATATGTTCCATGGGAAAGTAGAAGAGTTTCTAACGTTTCTAATGTTGCGCTCGCTGATACTAAAATACAGGAATTTCAGGAATCTCTTCATTACATGATAGCTCTGAAATTTTTTTTATAAATAATGGGGATGATGACAACATAAGCCATACACACTGGCACCAGCATACCAGTTCAAGGCTGGGTTGGATTCACAGAACTGCAGGTCAGTTAGACATATGAAGCATTACACTCCCACTGTAGTCCTTAGGCCACTAATTCTGACAATCTTATACAGAATTACAGTAATTCCTACAGAGCTTCACTATTAAAAGTTACTTCAGTGTAACTTAAAGGAAATATATTGATAGGATTTCATTTTTCATTTTAATCTATAGCTATAAACTTCATCTGGACTGAGTTGACTTTAAGAGCAATATTAACCACAGATCCAAGGAAAGAAGCTATCATACAGGAAGAAATACACTTTTGATTTGGACAGTCACTGTTGGAGAAACACAGTGGTGTACCACTCTGAGTCTTTCAGATCAATACCTGCGAGTCAGTCATGGAAGTGGGATAGGGATTTGCTTTTCACTTTAGAGACAGAACAAGGCTGCCTACCTTTGTGATTCTTGTTGTAACCAAGAACTTAAACATAGCCAGTGAGTTGTGATAAAAAGAGCCTGAGGCAGACACTTGCCTATGCAAAATGTTCCATTGCTCAATTTTCTTCTGGCATGGAACCATGAATGCTTAAATGGGTAGCTGCTCCTTCATCAGGGTTCCTGGGAGACTGCAATGAGTGGAGTGCCCCATCTACCTGACATGGCTACAAAGTAGAATGAGAAATAAAGACTTTTTTGTTCAAACTCACTGACATTTAGGGTTTTGCTTTTTTTTTTTTTTTTTGGTTGTTATTATTGCATCACAAACTAGCATTCATATCTGATATAGTAAGTTACTGGCAGAGCTTCAAATCTAGGCTGAGAGAAAAGGAGGCCAAGTCACAGTGTCACTGAGCTTCTGCCCTCCTGTCATTTTTTCTAGGACAGAAGTCCCATCTTCAGCACAATGCAGTATGAAAACCACACAGATGGATGCCTACTCTTATGCATGTGTTTATGATGTATTTAAAGACTTTCACGTTGTTCCCTGAATATAGTAAGTGCTCATAAAATGGTACCAATTATTATAATTTTTGTCTATAAGAACACTCTTAAGATGTTTGAGGCATGATGTGAGACTAGAGAGAAGTTAATAGTACTAGAATAGTAATCAGTTATCCAACAAATATTGATTTTAAAATGTTGGGCAACAATCACTAATTAGAAGTCCCTTCCTGAGCAAAGCTAGCAAACTAGAAGGAAAGTCAGAGCTGGAGAGTATTAAAGACAGGTTATGGTCAGGAGAACAACAGATTGCATTGGAACGTTAGCAGGGCCACTTTCCTCAAATCTGGGCATCTGGGAAGGCTGAGATTGGTAAAAATAAGTCCAGGGTGGTAGAGTATAAAGAGAGGAAACTATTCTTATGGTGCAAAGACAGTATGTTCAAATTTCCCGTGGAGAAGATTGGATGGTTCAGAAAGAGATCTCCAGTGACTACAAAAGAGAATGGGGCAGGAAGATGGCAAGAGATGGGGTAGACACATAAAAGGACATCTGGTTGTACTCAAAGCATACCTTAACAATCATCCATAAAATCAAGCTTCTTGAACTCAATTTCTTCTCATCCACAAGGGATAACATGAAATGAAGTCCTGTGGGGTATGAAAGACAGGAGAATGTGGTAACTCTCCTGCACAATCACAAGCATCCTGCACAACCATTCAATAACTTGCCATAACTAGCTTCTGATTAACATGGTCTTTATGGTCTTTATAATTCCAGAAAGACATCTATCTCTTCTCCCCATCTTGCCACATCCTGAAGGAATTGCTCTATGTGGCAATTACTGTCCCTGAGTTGCAAAGATTATAAATGGAATTTACATTTGCTTCCCCCACCCATTTTTCACACTGTGAAACCCAGGCCACACACTACATGGATAGTACAGACTTTTCTTCCCTTGCCCAACCCCTGCAGAAGGACATCCAAAGATCTACAGGAACTCCATTTATGTCTTTAGATTGTCTCCTTTCTCTTTTCTCATGAGGAAAATTTGATTCTTCTTGTCCTGCCAGTTCAAAACAGTTTCTTATTGACTCATCCATGCCAGCAAAAGACGTAGAGACACTGGAGTTCGCTAACATCACACACCAGAGTGGAGGTTTGAACAGAAACTTGACACCCAGAGCCAATACAGTCTGCCATCAAAAGCAGTCAAAATACAATGGCATCCAGCAAACCCACCAGATGCTTGTAAGTCTGTTCTCTTAAGCAAGATTTTTGCAAAAGAACCAGTGAAGAAGCTCTTGGGGGAGAGAGTGGGGAGTAAGTACCATAGACACCATGATGTTCTTCTTGCCTCCACTGTGGCTATTGGAAAACCATACTCCAAAACCTGCCACCTGAGCCCTGCAGCTATAAAGGGTCTGCCTGTGCCGGCAGGAGGGTCCCTGAAAGGTATGACAGAAGGAGGGACAGAGGGGAGGGGCAGAGGTGTCACCATGGTAGCCAAGACTTATGCTGTGCCATCATAACTGGTACAAGATTTGTCAACTTTGTGTTTTGAGAAAGATAAACTCTCCAGAATAGACTTCTTAGCTGTTCTACAATCTATGCATGAGTAACAGGGACTGGGGAACAAGTCTCCAGCAGGAATAACCTTAGAAAGAGAGATTGACAGCTAATGGAAATGCAGAAAACACAAAAAGAGCCTAAATCAATATATCATATCAACCCCAAATTATCTGTGATAGAAGCTGCTCTTGGAGAGATTTTCTTTCCTCCACTTTATTTACATCAAAACATTTTCACATTCACAAGATCCTGCTTCCTCATGAGCAACCTGATGACTTCTCCTAGAACTTGTCACCTACCCTGTGTCACCTGACTTGTGTTTGGAACAAGGGAATCCTCTCCTCTGTGAATACTGCTGCGTGACCACAGATGGGGAAACCAAATGACAGCAGCCATGGGTACATATGGAGAATAAATTCCTGGACTGTATTTTCAGGGAATGCCGCTCCCAAAATTGTTAGCTGGAGTAGAGAAAGTCACTGTTGCATGTCAAGTGGCACTGGATTTCCTTGGTTATCATAAATACTTTTCTGTTTTAAGCTCACAGTAAGCTGATACATCCACATTTAAAATGTTATCAAAGGATTATCATTCTGTTTGAACAAATGTAGAAATGTCATCTCCTGGAAGTTCTTTAAGGAAAAAAAAAAAAACAAACCAACCAATGAACTGGGCTATCATTTTAAATTCAAGCATCCTCAGAAAAATGAAGGTCACGCCTTCTACATGAACCTGTCTAAAGAGCACAAAAAACTGAACTAGCAATGCAGTTTGGCATCTCTGTTTTGTCACTAGACAGACAACAGAGAAGGATAAAAGACACTCAAGAAACTGTTTGAGACTAGACTAACACGTACATTTTCAAAACAAGAGACATACTAATCCCAGATCCATAGAGAAGGGTTTGAGCACAGGAGAGGAAACCAGACAGAGATTAGACAGAGGGGCCAGGGTGGTAGGGTCCAAAAAAAAAAAAAAAAAAAAGAGGGGTCAGTGAAGAAACACACTTTCATGTCAAATAAGTTTATTTTCTGTACATGTAGCCTTTTATTGTAAGTACAGTTTTGGACTTCATGAGTCAAGACACTGGCATGCTAAAGACAAAATAGAATACAGCAAGTTGGGAGTTATTATTATATGAGCTTAGCCAGGATGGAGAATCCCCACACAGAGAACATGATCAGTTTCCTTTCTGGAAGCCTTACCTTTCCTATATGAAATCACTTAAGTTTCCCTTGCTTGTGCTAGTTCCAAAAATGATGGCAGTTTTCTGAGAAAGAAGGAAGAATCTGAGCTACATCCATTGAAGACTTCTTGGGGATGGAGAGTGATTTATCCTTCCTTTAATTTTTACTTTTTTTTTTTTCAAATTCTAGGCAAGTGAGTGATGTCTACAACAGTTCCAAAACATAGATGCAAGTTTGGACCAGAAACAATAGACAATAGAAAGCACCAAACTCTCTTTTAGCTTCAAAGTTCCTAGGATGACTCCCCTAAGTCCCTGGTTCAAGAGGTTTCTGCCAATGAGCAGCTCACCAAGCACCAGCCCCCAACTCACAGGGCTTCCTCCAGCTTGACTTTGACCCTGCCACCTGCAAGCAAATCATAAAGCTGCTTCCCTACAGTACTACATTCAGCCCCAGTCAGTCTGCACAGAAGAGGGAATGGGAGCTGGGGAATCAGTTTTGTTCTCTCTGTAAAGAGTTCATTGAAGGTATGCCCAGCCTGGCAAAGAGATGCATCAGTACCTTTTACTCTGCAAAAATTAGAAACAATTCAGGGCAAAAATGAGGAAAAATATTCATGCAAAATAAAGATTTAGAGCCCATGCAGGGAAGTTATGAGCCATGAAGCCCCATGAAACAATTTAGCCACATCAAATATGCCCACATCAGTTCCTAGCTTTAACAGCATGTATTTGCAAAGCAACGAAAGTTCACATGTCACATTTCCAAAAACAATTCTGTAAATCTGAGAGTAGATTGACTTGACTGCTGGACATTCCTGTGAATATTTTTCTTCTTGTGAAATGAAATTCTCTTCCTCACTGGAGCATTGATATGGAGGCTTTACAGACGCATTATAGAAAATATGTGAAACAGGTGAGGAACTGTTGGTGGGGGCCTGAAGCCATTGTCTTTAAAGAGGTCAAATTTTCCGTGGGCTGAATGGACTGACAAGTCACGCCTGCTGTGTTCTCGCCCCGTGTGGTGTGTGACTAATGTTACACAATGAGAGCAGTCATGCAATTCAACACCGTGTTATAATACACTCAGGGCAGAACACTTAGGGTTAACTTTAAAAGGCCTAATTCTAGTTTGCTTAGCGTCTCAAAGAATGCAATGCCAATTTTGTGGAGAGGGAGCACAATCTATTTCTTGATTTTTTTCCCTATGGGTATTATTTACTAGTCTCTTTGAGGAATTAAACCTTTATTGCCCTAAAAGCAGAAGGATGAAACTTCCATACATTCCATTCTCATTTTTATAAGGTCTTAATAGATACTTACAATACAAGGCTACATGTAAAGGAAAATAAAATGATTTGACAAAAATGCCAGAAGCTTGTGATCCCACTCTACTGAGCAGTTTGTACAGGCTGGGTTTACTTCCAGGCAAAGGCCATCCCAGGGAGACCCCACGAGGGTCTAGTACCCTAGTAATGGCTGGCATCACCAGCTGCTCACTGAATCAGACACTTCAAAAGGGTAGGGTTTCACTCAACTTGATTTTTGGAGTCTCTGTCTAAGTAGACACAGTCTTGACAATGGAAGCATGTTGAGCTCTCCCATCTATCTGATTTATCCACACCTCTGCTGGCCCAGATTTATAGAAAGCCAAGAACCAAGAGCCTGAATCTTTTCCATAGGAGAAGTCACTACGAAGGATTACTAGGTGGTCAGCCTTTTCTGGGCAAAAGCTAATATTTACTATTAGCCACAAAGTGTGTGAAAGAATGAACAGATGAGCTAACAGGTAATTCCGGACACTTTTTCTGGAGGAAAAAAATCAAGTCATCTAAAATAAAGGATGAAGCAATGCAAAGAGACAGGATCAGAAGTGAAGGAAAGGGGAGAAGTAACCAATGAGGAACAAGAAGATTCCTGCACTACTTTCTTCTCACAAAGGCTGCCAGGACTGCCTCATGAAGTGCATTCGGTCCCTGAGGCACTTAAAGAAAGAAATCGTTGGGAAAGAGATGGGATATAGCGAAAATGAGCAGTACTGGGGCATGTAATAAACAGAATTTGATTAAAAGGGTGAATTTTAGTTAGAGAAAAGATGAGCCAATTGTTGACAGCAGAAAAGCATCCTTTCTTACATTCACTGTTTCTCAACTTTTGGATAACGGGCATTCTAACAGGTATGAGGTGGTATCTCATTGTTATGATTAGCATTTCCATAACAATAAGAAGAGATGATGAACATCTTTTGATGTGCCTATGGAAGATAATTTATTTTTTATCTTGACTCACTTGCAGTTATATGCATAAAAAATTAACATTTAAGTTATAATGCTAATTTATCCATGTAGAATAAAAGACACGTATTTCTAGTGATCAAAGTATTTGGAGTCATAGCACAGTCACCACCAGGAAACTTGGCAGAAAAGTAGACATGTAAACCCTATCCCAAACCAGTATAAAAATCACCTCTGTAAATAAGATCCCCAAGTGACCCTTATGCATATAACAATTGAAGAACTAATGGTCCAGACCATGGTTCTCAAATATTCATGTACATCAAGATCATTGGGAAGATTATTAGAACAGATTCCTGGGTTACAGCTCCAAAGTATATCATTTGTTGGGTCTAGGAAGGACCCAGAGCTTGCATTTCCTACCAATTTTGAGAGACCACACTTTGGGAACTATCAACCAAGACCTCCTCTGCACAGCACCATCACACAGGGGAAAATGTCTTATTTTGTGCCTGATGATCAAAACTTAATTTAACACATAGTTCCTCAAGCTTGACCTGCATCAGTTTCACCAGGAAAAGTTTTTAAACATAAAGCCTGGGACCAGCCCCAGCAACTATCTGTGGGCCAAAGGTAATTGTTTTCTACCTTATCATTCCACTATAATTTCTGCACATACATTGCAATAATAAAGATTGATCATAAGTATAGCAAAACTCTTGATTTTTCTTCTTTGCATCCTTGACCTTTGGCCTTTTTGGCCTCCTCCATAAATTTCCTTTACTTATTAGGCTCACTCTGGGTTCATCATGTCCATCAGCTATATGCTTTAAATAAACAGTGGGGGAGGAAAACAGCATGTTTTTTTTTCTGTAAGTCATACTTGAAAAATATTTTAAAATAGCATTATAGGGAGTAAAGACTTTGAAAATCAAAGGATATCAGTTAAAGTTAAGAAAGAACTGACCACTTTGGTGAAACATTCTGAAATAACCTTCAACTTAAAGATACCTTATGAGCAACTTGGGTAAAGGTGAAGTTTAATAAAGAGTAAGCAGAAGCACAATAGAAATATCTGCTCATTCCCCTCATGAGGAGAGAAGGTGACCAGAATGGTTATCAGTTGGTACCAATGGTTTTGGTGTATGCTCACATGACAAATCTAACTAGACCTCATTGCCCACACAATCATTCTCTCTAGAATTAGCTTTACTTTGGTGCCTCTCCTATACTTATTATTACAGGTACACTTGGAATAGGCATTTCAAGTCTCACCTAATATGACTATAGCTAAAAATAACTCAGGAACTCCTTCAGGACACACCTTGTAACTAGCCCTTATACAAAGAGGCATGAATAACAAAAGTCCCATGTTAGTCCAAGTTCCCATCTAACTTTAAATGATTTTTTCTACCCATTGCTTTTTGGAACTTATTTCTTCTTCCTGACCTATGATGTAGGCTTCTCAAAAACCTTCCACAATCATAGACCTCAGATGACATTCCTCCCTGTCTATCAGCAACCATGAAAATGAAGCATTTGCTTTCTCTTTCCCTCCTTCACCTCCATCTCTATTGGGACAGATTAGATCCCTAGCTGGGTCATCTATTAGAGAGAGATAGAAAGACAAAGAATTTCTTCTCTTCCACCTGGAAAGGACTTGTTAGCAGGAAAAAACAAATATACAGTCTATTCAGAAGGACTATCAAAGAATTCTTGACTTCTTCCTCCTAGTCAGTCTTTAGAACTAGGTTTTTCTATGTCCTCAGAGAGCTTCAGAAATAAGAGAGGCAGAGCTGAATTTCTGCCTCTTCTTCCTAACTTAGCTTCTTTATTCTTATTACCTGGCCTCTTTGAGAGAGTACTATATATATATATATATATATATATATATATATATATATATATATATATATATATCATGATATATATGGATATATATATGGATTCCAATTTAAACAAATAAGTTACTCTATAACTTCAGTGAATTCCACAAGTTCTGCTTTTGATTCTAGAAACATTGAAGTATTGACAATCATGGAAAACACCATTTGCTAAGGATTAGCCCTCATTCATCTGGCACCCCAAAATGTCCACACAATTTCATATGAAAACTCCAATTTTGGCTTTTGGTCTCTTGAAGTTTTGCTTTCTTAGAAAGTTCCTTGACCATCTGGCCAGCACCACCATGCATTTCAGTGTCAAGTATCCCTCAACACCATGCTTGTTCCCGTGTGGCCACCAATTAGCACAAGATACACTTCCAAAGGCCTCCCTGCTATCCCAGCTTCCTTTCATTTCTCCTGTTCTGAATTTCCCATGAAAACAGACAACTGGCATCTGTGACTGCAATACCAGCTGCTTTGAACTCCACAATATATCATTTGAAATTTTGAGAACTCCATTGCCTCTTCAGACCCTCTGTGCTGTTCCACACTATTCCTGGAAGCTTGCAGTCAGCTGCCTCCACGCCGTGCATATTTCAGAAACTTCCTCATAATCACAGGTATTGGCCCAAAGCCTCAGCAATTAGTCTCAAACAGCCCTATAAATGAGCACCTGGCTAGGTGTCATAGATCTAATGAAAGTCAAGTGCGTCAAAGGGATGCCTATTATATTGGGCCTCTCCCTCCTTTGTTAACACTGTTTTGATTTCATGGAAACCAGTGTGCATAGGAAAACTCAGGCAGCTGTTTAGGCCCCCTCAGTTCACACCCATGTTTCTCTCAAGCTGTATGAAACATGTAAGCAAACTTCTCCCATTCCTGGGCAACCCCAGAAACATTCCCTGAATTCCAACATTTAATATCAACTGCAATGTTGAAGGAAAAAAAAAACATAGAGGACTCAGGACTAAATGCCTCTGAGCCCTAGCCCAACCATAGAGAATATTTTTTCCTTTTTCTGATTTGATAGAACATGTTGTATGAGGGTGGCCCTAAAAGATTCAACAATTAAAACCATAAAATAGAAAAGAGGCAGGAAAAGAGAACTTTGAGATTACAAGAACAACAGAGGAGAGAGTGGGGTGGGTTTTATATGGGAAGAATGAGTGAGGTTTGAATGACTTGGTCTTAAGAGTTGATAAGGGGACATTTTCAGTTTACTAGCCTGCCATCCTCCAGCACTTCATTACCAGGTCCCAGGTCCCTTTTATTCTCATATACCATCCTGATGGGTGGGCTAGAGCATGAGAAAGAATAAGAAAGGCTATCATCACTTGCTTCTCCTTTCCTCAGTCATGTCATCCATCTTGTAAGAGCTGAGACAACACAGCAGAGTGAGTGGAGAGGCCCGTGTAGTCCTGCTACCAGCACCTTCTTAGAAAATCTACAGCCATTCTGATCTCCAGTTTTCTTCTAGGTGAAAGGGTCCCAACTACACAACCACAGGCTGCACATCAGCTCTGAGTTTGGCAACGTCAGGGAGCCTCTTCCTTCTTATGGCTTATTATCCAGAAGCCCTTTATCAAAAACTTTCCCCAAAAAATGTACCCTGTACCTATCTGAAGTCTGGAGACCAGATGCTCTGTGTCTCCTGAGCACAAAACATTTGGGAATTCATTGTCTTTTCCATTTAAAACTCTAAGATGTTAAGATGTTCTCTGTTGAAAGAATTGTTTGTGCACTGTGAAAGGAAGCTACTGTTTCTCCATATTGAAGTAACAGCCTGATCCATTGCTTTTTTCATTTTACTTCACCCTTCACTCTGCCCAAAACAAGCAGAAAGGACATGTTGAGCATGAAACACTTGGACAGCAAGGCTGATGAGGAAGAAGCAACCATTCCTGTCCAGATGTCCTGAGATGTCCCAAGGACCCTGCTTGTGCCTGGCAGTTGAGTGAGATGACTGCTTCTACTGAGTCCTCATTTTCCTGCGTGTAGACAGGCCTGGGGTGGCCACTACAAGCCAGTGGGTATGCATAGCTTCAACAAATCAGTGAGGCTTCATGAGAATGCAATTCACCAAAACATTCACTTGAAAACAATCAGTTTTCAATTAATTACACAAAAGGAGAAGAGACTATTGATCACAGATGCAATAGTCTTTCAAACCAAAGGCAAAAATGTGTTCTGTTCTCCCCTGTCTTCCTCACTGCAGGTGACTTTCCTGCTGCCCATCTCCTCACCTACCCCTATTTCCAACTCCACCATCCTTCTTCCTCCACCTCATTTCCTCTTGTTCCCCTCCTCCTCTGCATCTCCTTTCTTACCCTTCGTGTTCTCACACTAGCTCTAAACCAGCTTCCTTTCCTGGGGACCATTTCTTAGAAATAGTGGGATGTAGAAGATCTGGACTCCCAAGACACGACTCCATGCTTGTGGACCACCCACGGCAGTCGAGGCCAGTCGACATAGTGGCCTGTTCTTCATTCCGTGAGTGGGTCTCTGGGAGAACCACTGAGGGGTCACATAGTGAGCTGAGAAACAAGCACACAAAAGCCAGGACAAGGTTCCAGTTACAAGTTGTTTTCTAATGAAAGATAAACCATCCAGAAATATCATCAGCCAAACACAGAAAAAGGCAAGGTAGAAAATAATAAACAGCAGTAAACTTACAGATACAGCTGAGACTTAACAAGTTAATGAAAAAGTAAAAGAAAATAGGGTAAAAGGCTAAGACGGCTGACATAATCCTATGAGGTCATGTATTTAATCAGACACAGATCCATGTCTGGGACCTTGCCTTCCTCCCCACACCTACTGTGCTTACAAACAGCAGAGTAAGATTAGCATTGCCGGGGAGTTTTTCGCCATCAAAATATCAAAAGACTATGAAAAACAAACAAAGGTTTATTAATGGGGCCCCAAAAGGCTCTTCACACTGCTTTGGACAAGGTGGTACTGAAACTGCTCATCACAAGCAAGAACATTTTTCTCTTCAAGACATTTTTCATATATAACTTAAAAAGATGCCAGTGTTGCAGGTTGGTAGGCTATGAGAAAAACAAGGCAAGTATGTGCATATGTGCGTGTGTATCTATTTGTTGTGTGGTATATGTATGATGCATGTGGGTGTGTTCTTTCGTGTGTACGCTGGGGTGTGTGTATGTGTACATGTATTGTGCATTTGGGAGCTTCTAATATTTTCAATGCTAAAATCTAATAGTTTAAGATGTCCTACATTAAATTTATCTCTGTGTATATGTGAATGCATGTGTGTATATTGCATGTGTACAAGTAGTATTTACATACATGTATGTTCAATGTGTATTCTGTGGAGGTATATTGTACACATGCGTTGTGTACATGTGTGCATATATGTGGGCATCTGTAATGTGAACGTGTGTATATAGGGGCATGTGTGTTGTATTGGAACGTACATGTATATACGTGTGCTATGTATGAGTGTTCCTGTGTGTATATGTGTGTTGTATGTGTATGCATGTGCAAGCATGTGTGGGTGTGGAGGGTGTGGGGGTTATGAGGGGGTGCTTTGTACAGGTTGGGTATGTCTTGTGTGTATCCATTTATGTGTGTGAACATGCTTATGTGTCTGTACTTCATGTGTACACAGAGTAACTGTTTCTTCATCAAATTTACATGCACATTTACGTGTTAAAATATGACCCTCACAGAAACCCACCGGTATTTGCAAGGGACCCAGCATTTGCCAAGCCACCAGCCCAGTCACACAGCTCAGAGACAAACAGTCAGAGGAAAGTCATTTGTTCCAGACAGTCTGTGTCCTTAATGGAAATGCCAAAAGTGCCTGGAGGAGGGCAGACCGGGGTTTATCCCAGTCAGGAAATCTCATCAGATTGCTTCAAGATTTCCTCAACTTTCACTCCAAAATACTAACTGCATCGCCACCATATGAAAATCTAATCCACAAAGTAGATAGGTCTGTTTCAAATTTTTATGTAATTGGAAAAATGAAATAAATCCTTTAAAATTTAATTCTAATTTTCCCTAGCCTCTTATGGATTTTGTAGCTAATCAACCAAACTAATCCTTATTACTTCATTCTCCCCTTAAATTGGCATTATACACACACACATACTCATATATATATATATATATATATATCTTTTTTCATTTGTGAATAAAGATCATTGACAGTTATGAGTTTATCAGGGATTTCTGTTATTTATATTCAGATTATTTATTTACCTTTTTATCAAATAGGAGTGAGAAGAAATGGAAATTGCTTAACTGACCATCTGAAACATATTGAAAAATACTCTGGAGATCTTATAGAGATTTAAAAAATAAATGCAATTTTTCCTCAATTTGTCTAGGACATTGGGGGGTTGGGAAGGGGTTCATTTTGAGAGATGTGAAAGCAAAAAAAAAAAAAGAAGAAAAATGTTTTTCTTAGGACAAATTCATTATAATGACAACTATTTATTATAAATACATATCTTTAAACAATAGAATGGATCTTAAATACTAGCAAGAAAAAATACTGAAGGTGTCCCTTCATTCCTACAAACTTTGTGGAAGCAAGAAAAGACATAAATATTTTAAAAACACAATGTGTCTGTGAAGGTTCAGTTCTCCATCATTTCTTTACCCAGACATTGAGTTATATACTCACAGAGAGTATCTGAATCAAAGGGTAAATCAAATCAAACAAATGATATAAGTTCCAAATTTACTGGAACAGAACTAAATTGTACTTATTGTTTTTCATTTTTAATGTAAGGCAAGATGTTTGGAAGCTGGAGACTGTGGTCAACATTCCCACAATTTAACAACCTTTTATCCAAAGCAGTGTCACACTCTAGGTGGCCCATGTTTCCTTTATCCAGCTCTTTCCATAGCATGTTCCTAGCTCATGGAACTATTTTTAGCGATCAGGACAAGAAATTTTAGTAAGAACACCGTAAGCCTTCAATGTGCAAATCCAAGTCTGGAAATTGGGGGAAAAGATACACAGCAATAGATTTTTATTTTACCTCTTTCAGACAACTCATTTTAAATTTGTAACAAATAATTTGTATTTAGGACTTAATAACCCCACTAGACCATGGTCATTGGAAACATATGTCGATCCTGTGGTGCTTTCAGAAACAATCAGAAGTCATTTTATTTCCCATTTCAAAGACCAAAACAGTAGCTTACATTTTTAATACATTTTTAAACAGTAGCTTACATATTTAATAAAATAATAATTTTAATTTTAACCAATTTTTTAAAAACATCTGGAAAGGTCTACCTTTCTGCATTTATAGACAGATTATTTCTTTAAAGGAAAATAGAAAAATCTTATGAGTTCTCCTTCTTACAAATCCAATACTCTCCACTCAGCTGGTAGAAGTTTTTACCTATGTTACTGTTTCCATGTTGTTCAGACTCAGAGGTAAGTAGGAGTACCATGCAATAAATCACTTGGCCTTAGATTTCCTATCAAGTATAATGCTCTTCACTTCTTCACCGTAAAGTCTCATGAAAATGAACACACATTACTGATAGATGGCAAAGAGCATAAATGAAGTTGGGCTTCCCATAGGAGTCTGTTGACCCATTCCATTTTCTTGCAAAGAATATAATGATCAGAAACATCTACTCTGCTATGGGTTTCCCAAGGAATAGAGTCCGCAAAAACCTACTCTTTAAAATGCCTTCAAGTATCACAAATAAAATCTAGGGGTATGTGTTTGTGTGTGTGTGAAAGTGTGTATGTGTGTATGAGAGAGCTAATCTGAAAGGAAACCAGTTTCTATGTCCGCAATTGTTTCCACAAGTCCCTTTCTTGTATAATTGAATCATTGAGTCTTTCTTCAACAACAAAAACCCTGTGCTGATTCAAAGGTAACTTTCAGTGAGTTTATTCTTCTTATTACTTTAGCCTTCCATAACTTAAGTGCACAAAGGCAATCTATCATCAAAATCCGGTGGTAACATTATGAGTCATGGAATTACAGTTGGGAGCTTAATGATCTAGAAGATTTTCTAGGTTCCTGCTTTTGAAAAGTTGGTTTTCAAAAAACTTCAGTCCAGGGAATCAATGCAATAGGTCTATAGCACATTTTCTGCTCATAGTTTAACATATTTAACCTTCTCTCCACTGTCCACAGCTTTAAACATCATTCTTAGATTTCTTCTTCTGCAAATTAAACCACCATCACATAAGAAGACTTGGCCGCTATGTTCCAAAGCACATTCATTTCCAAAACAATTCTGTCTCAACATCCATCTCCAAAAATGATGTTTTTGACATCTTTATAAGAGCCAACTGAAAAGTCTGGTCAAGAAGAATCATGCCTGGTTGTAATACTAACTAATGCAGTTCCTAGGGTTAAGACTGGAAATGCTAACTTGCAAAACTGCACACTGTTTATAACTTGCCCTTTCTGGCCTGGCTCTGTCCAGAAGCAGGCTAAATCTCCCATGGAGCTGCAAACCTGCCTTGGTGAATTTGTCTTCAATCTGTCATCACTTCATTCATTATTTTTATTACATTTACATATGACCAGATGAAAGTGAATTCAGAGAAAAGCTTAGAATGCCCCAATTCCAAGATAATACATCACCCTTGAAAAAAACAGGATAAGAAGGTAGATTCTAACCTTTACCTTAAGACATTGAAAAATCAACCCTAAAATCACTAATTAATTTGTTTTCTTTCTAATACTTGAAAGAGAATAACAGAGAATAATACCCCTTTTCTTTGTTGTCACTTGACATCTGAGTTCCATTTTTTTCCTCACCTCTCCTGTGATCTCTATTTCCAAATTTATTTGTGAGCAATTACTATGGGTCTTAAGATCTATCTCTATGTGCTATTTTACCTCATCCTCCATCTTGCCTCTGTCTTTTGCCATTTGTTGGTCAGAATGGTGGGTGTCCATGGAGGAACCCTTAAGAATTTAGAGAAGAGATCAGAAGATAAAAACTATGAAAGTTAGGGAGTCTTTACAAAATTACTCCAACTCCCTTTCCCACTCAAAGTCCTAGCTCCTTCATCAAATAGCCAGTATGATAAAAGCACATACTAATGTCACTAGTGTTAAGATAACTACTTGATCTCCTTAGAGTATCATCTCCCTAATATCTCCATCCTTACATGTCCAAAACCAAATGCACAGGCAAACTCATGCTTCCTATCAGTGTTCCCACCTCAGAAATGTCAATACAATCACCCCAAGGATCAGACCAGAAGCCAGGAGCTATTTACTCTCTTGCACACTCACCTGTAAACCACCAATAAGTTCTGTTTTGACATTAGATCCTAAATCTGATCCCTGGTCACCATTTTCTTACCACACTGACCCAAGTTACCATTATCTCTTACTAGGAGAGTCACAACTGACTCCAAAGAGGTCTCTTAACTTTATCTCTTCAAAACCCTCCAACAACTCCCCACCTCAGAAAGAGGGGTCAAGCTCTTGCAATGATCTGCCCACTCACAACCCAACCTCCAGATGTACTTCATGCTGGTTCTGTTTTCCACACATACTCCCATGTTGCTTTGCAAAACTATCACATCGGCTACCCCCTCACCATTCCTTCTATTTGGAATGCTCTTTCCTCAGATATTGGCAGGGCTGACCTCCTTCCTGCTTTGACACAAACATCTGATCATGTTGCCCTCACTCTCTACTGCAAGTAAAATAGCACTCCCCATTCCTTTCTCAATACTCCCTCTCCCTTTACCCTTTGTAAGTTTTTCTACAGATTACTACTCTATGACTAGTCTATATTTCTATCTTAAACCCACATTAGGAAGTGAACGCCTCGATGGCAAGGATTCTGCTTGCTCATAGAACTATGTCAGATATGTAGTACATACTTAAGCAGTATTTATTGAGTGTTGAGTAAATTCACTAATGACTGGCATTGCCACAATACTGTCCCTGGGCTCACACAAAACTATACATTCAAGACATCAGTGTTAAGCCAGGCACGGTGGCTCATGCCTGTAAGCTTCAGCCTATGAAGCGGCCGGGGCTAGGGATCACGGTTTGAGTCCCTCCTGGGGCCCGTAGTGAGACCTAGTTCCAAAAAATAGCTGGACGTGGTGGTACGCGCCTGTAATCCCAGCTACCTGGGGAGCTGAGGCTGGGGATTGCTTGAGTCTGTGGTACCCCGGGTAACGAGAGCCTGCGGTTCCATGGGCAAAAATAGCAAGACCTAATCTCAAAAAAAAAAAAAAAAAAAGACATCAGTGTTAGTAATCCACTATTCACCTTCATGCTGGTGTCCACTATCACTATCACACAGTGGACCACCCAGATATGAAGTAGTAATGTACTATTGGGATCAAAGATCCTTGTGTGCCATGAAACCCAACCATTTGAGAATGAATTCTTCTGGCAAGTCTGGGACAGAGTCCTCCTTCTCCAGTTACCAGGCAAATGGGATATAATAGCTGGGAAAGTAAATTCTCTTCCTTCATTGTTAAAAAAGACTTATAGAATCCCTATTATTCATTCCTATTTTACAGGTGAAGAACCAAAGCTCCCAGAGGTCAATCTCCTAGACCAAGGTCACAGAGTGAGAATTCAAACCTAGCTCTCAAGCATCCAAGCTTTGGCCAGAACATCACATTCTGGGTGTGGTGTATGAGCGTCCCAAGCTGTGTGACCAGTTCCGCCCATTCTCAGTGACTGGTTTCAGCCATGACCTATACCAGTAGCCACACACTGAGATTCAGGAAGAGGCATCACTTAGTGTGTCAGCTGGTCTGAGGTGTTCTCTCCTGTCCCTCGAGATGACATACAGCTTTTTCACAGTGACTTAAAGTAGCACAGGCCAGGAATTGCTGGAAAGGACCTGTTGACTAAAATAGCTAATACTGCAATAATATGTTTACCCATATGCATTTAATATCTGTTTCCTCCATATTGAAGCCAAAGATCATTTTTTTATTTAAACATGTTAAAATTTTCTCCTGTTTTCCCTGTCAAAGTCCCATTTATAAAATAGTGTACCTTTTGAAGATGACTCAGTCCATGAAAGGCTAATAACATCTTCCTGATGGGAAAATAAAAACAAGGGATGATCATTTAGAATACCCAATGTGAAATCCAGTCCCAGATGCTCCCCTACTGCCCAAGCTTACGTTCCAAGCAAGATCTGAATATAAACTGTATTTGGTGATTATAAACAGCAATTAACAGTGACTGACAAAGAATGCACTTTGGATTCCCCAGGAAGCTTCTTTTAATAACATCAATGAAGGAAAAGAAGTCGAGACTGGGGGTTGGTGTAAGAGGTGACTCAAGAGTAGTCTTTTACCATAAATGCCCAATGCAAACACAACATCTGTTCCTCACCTGTCCCCATGCATCTGATTTTACAGCTGCCTCGCTGAGAACTAAAGGACCAAAGTCAGTTTATTCCATGTCAGAGTTTCAGCACTCTAAGCCTCCTGCCTCAAAATCTCTGCCAATAGTCAGTGGGTAATAAAAGAGTGGTTTAGAGGTAATCTGGATTCAAGTCCAACTAAACTGGGTGAATTTATACACCATTTTTTGCTGCTTCCATTAAATTGTCTCATGCTTTATTCACTTTCTATCCTCTCAAGAAAATGATCATCAGTTCTATCTCCACTGTTGCCTAGGTCACATTTTCTAGCTTCTAAAAATACTTACCCATGTGCTCATTTATCTTTCATCTTTACCACGTTTTCTTCCTACTTCTCCTAGTTGAAGAAAATCATAAGTTGTCCTTGAAATCTATTTTCTCAGAGGGCTGTGCCACCCTGACCCTAAGCCTCACATAACTAAAGAAATGAACATTTGTTCTTCCCACACACTACATACTGCAGACACAATTGTCAGAATGTGCTGCTCACTGAGCAATCAGGAAAATGTGACACCCTCCCTGTGAATTCATTATATCCAGTGGTTCTTTGAGCCAGGTTGGTAGAAATGGATAGTGAGGAGACACCTAAAGATTATGGTCAGTTTTCTTAATAAATTCTAAATTAATTATCAGACTGGGTTGTGTTGATCAGTTACATCTGCCTTAGGTTTTCCAAAATGGCAGGACACATTTTATTTTGTAATAGCAAAATGACACAGGACATCATAGCTTCTAACAGTGCTTGAGCAGTTAGCAAATTGTGCTTCATGCTATGACAATGGCTATTTCTCTAAAATACTAAAATCTGAAAACTACTACAATTACACAGAATCTTTAAGAGTATTTCATTGGCTCTACTGATAATTTTCAGCTCACAAATCTCAGCTGAACCTCTTCTCTTCACTTTTTCCTTTGCCCAGAAACATGTCTGTTCTTTTTATTATTGATTTACAAGGCAAATTTGGCATGTGGTTTACTTACATATGTTGATTCGGGCTTATTGAAGGCAGGTGCACACTTTAATATATGTGGGCATAGGGACCCCCTTCCATCCCATAAAATAATACTAGGCATGTTCTCATGTGGAATATCTGTGCTCCTTTATTCATAAAGCTTAAAATCTGAGGCATTGGTATTGCTTTTACATATTACCATGAACAAATTAGAATAAGCAAAAATAATGTTCCAACTCTACAATGGCACCATATTAAAAGTGTTTGAGCCAAAATCTGGCCTCTAATCACTGACTGAAAGAGATCCAAGAACTGAGTGCTACTCTCCTCTGAGCATTTTTGTATTAATGTTGTAGAAACACCTTCATGCTATACCTCGGGGACAGGTAAGTGCAAGACCACATTTCCATCTAAGCAAGACATGTGCATAGCTCTTCCATTGTACAGGAAAGTGAAGTGACTCTGCCAGACAGACTCTTGAATGTATTAGACTGGGCCATGAACAGGCAGTTAATATGAGAAGACCTCATTTGGTGACCTCAAAAGTGTCTGTGTCATCCTGGTGACTGATCCTAGATGATGTTCAATGTGGCTCTCAGGTGTAAGATGAGTGTAGCTACAGATGATGGTATCTGATATTCACAGGTCAACACATTGCACACTTCCTAAGTATGTCTGCTCTGATCCTGGTACAACCAAATACACAGAAGGAGGAGAGGCCTACAAGCCCTTTGTCTGTGTTCAAAATTTATATATATATATATATATATATATATATATATATATATATATATATATATATATATATATATATATATATATATATATATATATATATGTATATATATATATACATATATATATACTTCTAATGTAAAGTAGTGATCATTGTGTATGTAACTTGCCCATTTGCTCAACTCCTGGTGAGGCAGAACTGGCTCACCCACATCTGTGTGAGAGAATTGGGGGACATCTAGATAAGATCTTCAAAGAGTGTAGGAATTGTTTCACTAAGTAGCCAGCCCATACAAGCATATAGTAGGTGCTAAAAAAAAAAGATGTCCCAAGTAGGTGAAAGAATTGTGAAGGAACTGATTATATTAAATATAGAATAGAATAGAATGGTTGATGAGGTAGAATTCTGAGCAACTGTCCAGTCAAAGCCTCCATCTCATAAAGAAACAGATAAAGGTCTCCACAAATTAAATGAAGCACCCTAGGACACCAAGGGAATACAAACATGACTCTTTGCTCACATCCTTGTGCTTAATAAACACACTTGAAGTTACCAATGTTACCAAAAAACAGAGTTCTTGGTTAGCATATCTTTAGTGTACTCCAGTCATACTATTTCTGGATAGAGCCAATTCCCCAAAGAGTTAGTACAGGATTCTTGAAATCATGTATGACCATGACTGAGATGGAGCAGGCAAAATTAAAGACGTAGGTAGTTATGAACTGCGAATCTCAGGCAGCATGATATTGGCATAAATGGGAGACTTCATTTACAGTAATTACAAGTTCTATTTTCCAAATTAAAATTTCTATGCCCATTGATGAATCTATGTAGATGTCCCCAGATTCAAAATATACAGAATTGAACCCATCATGTCCTCTGAAATCCATAGCCCCATCATGGTCCTTACCCTAAGGGGTACTATCATTCTCCAGTTCTCAGATGATTTACAACTTACCATTGTTCCCTCTCACACTCTCCCTCTATATAATCACCCAACCCTATGCTAATTAATACAATAGCAGCTATTTATTAAAGGATGACTAAATGCTTAGTACAATGTAAAAAGCACTATACCTGACTTACTTCATTTAACCCCAACAATGACTCTATAAGGTGAATACTAAACCCATGATTTAAAAAAATTAATTAACATAGTATTTTTTTGCATCATTGTTGTTCCCATAGTTCTCCCACCACCGCATGATCCATGAACCATCACCATACTCCCTTGTGTTCATTCTTCCCCTGTTTTGCACCCCCTTCTTTAATGTATGCCTCAGTTTTATGACCAATTTGCTAGCTTTGACTTTTTCTTAACCATCCTCATTTTATGGATTAGAAAATTGAATTATAAATTGACCAATAATTAAACACTTAGTAATCTAGGACTCAGACTCAAGTCAGTCCATGTAGGAGGTTCAGTACAGTGTGTATGGTCCAGGAGAAAGGAGAAAACAGTACCACTCCATCTGGGTGAGGGGTCATGAAATGTTTCCCAAATTTATTAAAATGCAGTTATTAGCATCAAAGAAATATAGATGTAAGTATACAAATGTGTACTTCTCCTAAACCAACTTCTTAGCAGCCTTCATTCCATCCTTCTTTTCCTATCTCCTCAGCATTCATTTATCTATGTAGGTAGAAAAATTGTTTCAATTGCTCAGAAACCTCCTATTTTATAACCATAAAAATAGTACCTACATTTAGCAAAAGTGGTCTTACCAGCTACATCTCAAAGAAAAGTGAACACGTCACAGAAAAAATTGAGAGAGCACCTTATTTTGGAGTGCTCCATGGTATACAGTATAGCATAAAAATTTGCCTTGGTTTTCTGTCCTGTTATCTGTGGATCTCCTTGCACAGATGCCAACATGGATGCCCTTTCACAGTTCTCATGAGACAATGATGCTCTTACACTCCCCAGGCATGTGCACTGAAGTGGCTCAGATTCAGCTGGTTACATCCCCTCCACATACACAATCCTGCCTTTCATGCTAATCAGTTATCAGTAGAATCTAAAATTCAGCTTTGTTCATCAATAGGTGGTGAGTGTGGTGTCATCATGTCCTTTTGTTAAGACCTATCACTTCACATCATTTCATTTTCATGAGAGAAAGATTGGATATTAAATTCCCTTGAACAGAACTGGGCATCTCCCTTGTAACAAGCCCATCACAAAGCTTCTGTTCAGAGATGCCTTTGTTTCCTCTACTTTAGGGTTTTGATAGAGAATGACCGACTGGAAAATCCATCGGGTGACAAGACAACCTGAACACCTCTAAAAACTCTTATTGTGTCCAGTCTCTCATAAGGCACCAACATTGACATTACTAGTTTCTGGTCACATAACCTAATAGGACAAAGTTAAATCGCAGTTAAAGAGACACAAAATATACATCAGAGTAGAAAAGGCTACCTTCAGAAGTATTTCCAGTGTCAGATCACCAGACACCAGGACTTAGTTTCTTAACATCAGCCACCATTCCAGACAGCTGGAGAGGATGCCTGCAGCTTTAATGCCTTATCAGACAGACAGGAATGGTGACACCTGTGGTTAAGGTTTCACAAAACTCAACCCTTAAAAAATAAATTCCAAAAGCCTAGAACTTTGGAATGAGGCCCTGTCTGTTACCTTTAAAACTCCAGGTCTTGTTAACATACCTCACAAGGGCTTGCTAATCTCAGTAGGGGTTGGCAAGAAACATTTCAGTTTTGAGAGATGAGAACAACGTCCCTGATTACTAGATCTAAAGTGATTTGCACAATTTTAAGAAGCATTCCATTCTTCCTGATGCACAGCATTTTTTCTCCCTAATACGATATGGGCCCTGTGTGGCAAGAACTGTTCTTCCCAAGAACAAGCTTATGGAGTTCATGAACACACTTCCTGCAAAAGAGCTATTTCACCTTCTGACTTTCCAAAATATAGTTTTAAAAGAATTTGCTGAGTTTTAAAGAGTGTGTTTGAGAGGTAATGTGGTCTAAGGGATAAGAACAGTCATCATTCCTTGAGCACTTAATATTTGCCAGACATTCTGCAAAAAAAAACGTAATACCATCTCATTGCAATCCCTCATCAATCTATAAGAAAGATAAACTTATTGTTCTCACTTTTGTGGATGATAAAGTTAAGGTACTGAATTTAAGTAACTTGGCCAAGCTTGTACAGAAGGTATATGATTAAAAGAGAGAAAAAAGAACTCAAGTCTGTCAGAATTCAAAACATAAACCTATGCTACAGACATGGATTTCCCTTTTATTCTGCCTCTGAGTCCTTCAAATTGATAAGAAAAAAACACCGTCCCATACCCCATAGTAACTTCATTTCACTATTGCTGTCACTATAGATGGAGAGAACTCTTACTTGTCTGGTTGAAACCAAATATAGTGAAATGAATGCTTACTGTAGCTTCCTAGTCTCAACCAGCAAATAAGATTCTGGGAACTGTTCTCATAGCACTACTACAAAATACTCTAACATACACACCTGCTGTTTTGGTTTGTTTATTTAGAAGAGGAAAAAACTGAAGGACTAATATGTTGCAGATCACGGCCAATAGCACTCAGCTAGTAAATGGTTAATTTGGTTTTATTGTTTTTTTATTTTGTTCTTTAGGTTACAACTTCCGTGTTATTATTTTTTCTCCCTCCCTCCTCCCTCTGATGCCCCTTCCATTCTCTCAAACCCCACTCTTGTTTCTTAGCTGTGCTGTGTCCCTTAGTCTCTTTCCTATGTTAGTGTCTTTTTTCTGGGTGTGGGGCTGCGTTGTTGGGTCCAGGCGAATCTTGCTGTTAGATTTTCAGTCTTAAGTTTGCGTTGGGTGGCCAGGTTATATTCATTTGTGATCTGTCCATGTTTTCTTGCTGCAGGCCATCCTCTCCAATCCAATCCCATGTCCATTATTTTGCTGCTTATCCTTATGGCTCTGGTGTCGGACTTAGGGGGTCTTGCCCCTGGCCAGTGTTGGTTGAGAAATTTCTCTATGAATTCATACTTCTGCGGGTGTCCTTTGTAGATCATCTCCTCTGCTTCAGTTTGCAGTTTTGATGTGGGTCCATTACCCCCTCCTTGGTCATCCTCCTCTCTCCCGCAATGGGGGGAGGGCCTGTTGTTCTCCTTGAACATTTCTCCAAAATGAAGTCCTGGGTCTTGAT
>PVHY01000684.1:0-87797 GCA_004024945.1 Uropsilus gracilis
GTTTGCACACCCTTTATATACCCTGATTTCCCGCCTTCCAGGAAATCTGTTTCACCTTGACTATTTCACCTCTTTCTTCCCCCTGCATCCCCCTGAAGGGAAATTCCAGCTAAGGTCATTCCCCCATTTTAACATTACCTGTCCTTGAAATCTGCAATCTTAAACAGGAGACAATGGGGGGGGGGCACACCCTATCAGGTGTGATGTAGCAACATACCTCTAAAGAGATGCCCCTGAATTATGTATGGTGTTATAAAGCAATGTTCCTATGATAAAAAAATGATACAATTAAAGAAAGAAAATGATGTGATCTCTCCAAAGCATCAGTCCTTTAAAATGGAACTTAAAATATTTGCTAATTAATTAACTCTTTAAGTTCACTTATCTATAAGATACTAATTATCTGTTAACACTTCAAAGTGTTTAAAATAATGTACATTATCTTTAACTGCTAACTTTGATTTGTTTAAATATTTTAGTAGTAAAGAATAAAGCTAATAAAAATAGAACAGATGTTAAGGTAAGTTCAAGCTTAACAGAAAACATGGATGACAAAGTAGGGGTATTAGAGAGGATTATAATATCCTGAGGTGATGGCTTGTGATTTAAACATTGAAATGAGTCTGTTGTCATTGATAATGGTCACATTGTCATTCTTCTGGGCATGGAATTTATGATTGATTGTATGGTAATGTAGACATTGGTTTGAAGCCCTAAATGGGGTTAAAAAAATCAATTTCGTAACTTACTCCACACCTATTATTTGAGACAATTTTAGTAGGGAATGCCAGACTAAAGGCATTTTTTGGGGGGGAGCTGAGGGAGAAACTGACTCAAGTTGCTTACCAGAAATAAAGTCTGAAAACTCTCCTCTCCTATTTGTGACTTGTGGTTTCTTGGGCCAGCTATTGTTTTCTTCTGAAAGACTGTTTTTACTTAGCTCTGCCTTAAATACAATGTGAGTACGTGTATGGGTGTGCATAGAAACACAGCATGGGGTGAATGGGGGTAGCAGAGAGTAAGCAAATAACTCAGAAATGCTCCAGTGGAAACAACAGAGCAGTGATTATTTTGAGTAGAAAATTATTTTAAATTACAAATTATTCCCAGGAACAGAAAGTTTAGTGTTTATTTCTTGACTAGACTAGATATAATCAGATAACAGTTTTTGGAAGGACTCAAGACAAGGATTTAGAAAGACAAGCAGAAAATATTCAGAACATGATATGAGGGGAGGATTAGTGAGATTGCTTTGGAACTGAACACCATTAACAATACCTTTTTTTCTTAAATTAAATGATCAGAGCTATTTGTATTATAAGTTCCAGTATCCACCTTGATCCTGTATACCTGAGTAAGGTGAGTTAGCACTGTTTTTGTTCTCACAGGTGATTCCCTGTCTAAACCAACCCTTTCCAGAGGTGGAGAAGAGGAAAAGAGAAACAAAATAAATAGAAATGGAATAAATAATGTAACAAATATTTACATTTATTCTGTATTGCTAGTGTCCTTAATTGTTCATAAATTGTGTGTTCATAAATTGTGCACAAGTCCTTTCCTGAGATCTAGACCTGGGAGTGCTAAAATTATATCAAGAATGGACTTGCTGCTGAGAAGTAATTATATGAATATTTAAAATATGAAAATTGAACCAGAACTTGACAAAGTGAAAAGCAGAATTAAATAAGAAGTTACACAGAGGGAGAGGTTTTGCCTTTTATTACTCCTCCTTCCTCCCATGAGTTTGCATCCCATCTTCTTCATCATTATTTTACAGGAGAGGAGCTGGAAGCATAGAATGATAAGGGAACACCTAGGATATTTTGTAAGGGACAGACATAAGACCCAAAACCATATATCTTGAGTAAATTTAGATAATATACAGATAATATATATTATATGTATTATATATGTTATCATAACTATCCCAATGATTGCTAAATTTATCTGGATAGGTATTTTTCTTTTGAACTTTAAAAATGCCAGTGCTGTGGTTTTAATGCCAGTTCTTTCTTTTGTAACTAATCTTTATTGTCACCTGTCTATTGAGATTTTTAAAAGTTCCCCAGATGTTCCAAATGTACAGCTGAGGTTAAGAATCACTGTGATATGCCACCCTTCTTGTGATACTAACTAAATCCTAAAAACAAGTCAATGATAATTTTTTTTTCTTTTAGATAACATCAGAATGGAAAGGTCTTTTTAGTCATTATTCTTATATCTTGTTAATTAACAATGAAAGAAGCATCTTGAATTTTTTAAATTAGCTTTGTTAAGTCAATCCATTGCTAATGGGTCTGATTGCTGTTATCTATGTGAGCAATGTGGCTTTTGAATGTGACTGGTAATTCAAGTTAGCTTTTAATAAGAATTTTCTACTGATCAACCTGTTTTGTGTTTAGGAATAGGTACATTTCCAAAAGTTGTTGGAATGCTTTCTTAATTTTGTTAATCAATATAAGGAAAATAAAAAGTCAGTATCAGTATTTAGAATTAAAGCTAAGATTGCCATGGGAAGTTGCTTGCTGTATTTTGACCCGCCGTTACTAGTTTTTAGTTAATGTTGAACTTGGTAAAAGGAGCAGCACATTATGGAAGACGATATGATATTTAAGTGCATAGCCTGGGGACCTTAGTTGCAGATATTATTATTGTGATTGTGTTACCTGGGTCACTTTTTCTGGCTCTCAGCTTTCAAACTCCATAAAATATACAATTGAGGCCCTTTTGATGCCAAAGTTTTATGATTATCAAGTTAGTTTCCAGCTCAAAATACCCTTGCTTTATTTACTGTCAAGTGAGAAAAGCAGTTGCTAAAATAAGGTTATATGCAAATATCCAAAGTGAAAGTAAACTATTTGAACATGTTTTCAATTGTACCTATGTTAGTGAGTAAATCTTACCACAGAACCAAGGAAGTCTAGTGGATTCTGGTGGATGTTCAGTTCACCAGAGAAAACTACAGACTTTGGTTGTTTGATGTACACAGAAGAAATGAATAGTGGTAAAATTTAACAAATATCTAATGGGTTGCATCTATCCCTCTGTGTCAGGAGAAACTAAACATGTCTTTGTTGGTAAGTTTCATGACATGTTTTCAAGGGATGCACCAACAATTGCCCACATTCAGGCTCTTTCCAGAATGGTACTGCGGTGATTTGCTGTGGTCAGGCTTGTTATTTTTACTGGGGGAGCTATGGCTGTGATTTTTTTTTTTTAAAAAAAAAAGGTGATTAAACCCACCAAGAAGGGCTGAATGTGTTGGCTGGCTATCACCTAGGATTTAAGAACAATAGGTCAGACAATAGTGTGGTGCTTGTGAGCAATTTTGCTTTGATCTGGGGATCACTCACAGGTTGAGTATGACGCTATTTTTACTGGTAGCTTAATATTAGGCAATTGCTGATCAGTAGCAATGTACTCAGTGTCCTACTTAAGTGGCATGGTTCAGTGGGCAGAGCACTGATTGAACTGGAATTTGATGAGTACAAATGAAAATATGTCTGTTTTACAATTGGTTGACCTGTGGATTTGATTTTACATGAGAATCTGTATTGGTTGGTTTGGGATATGGAGTCAGGACTGAACTATTCCCCCAGCTCCTTCTACATCTCATTTGTAAGAATGGACATTATTATTTGGACTTTTAGCAATAAACTTAATGTAGGCTATAAGCATGTTGGCTCTCAATGATGAACACCTGATACTTACATAATGCAGCACTTATTTCAATAATGGATATATAATTGGATTTAGGATTAGATGGAATAATCCAGGATACATGCTTCTTCTGAAACCCATTAAATCAATCACACCTTTTTGTCATAGAAATAAAATTCACTTTTTGATATATAAAGCATAAGTTACAGATACAAAAGATTAAGACATAGACAATCTTTTTGGTGTTTGTCATTCAGTTCCACTATTGGAACCTATATTTAGTGGCTTTTAACATGTACTCTTTTCTCTGCTATTATTGTAAGTCATAGTAAAGATGTTTGTTCAGCATATTGCTGTAACTTATGTAGCTTGTACATTGCTTTCGAAGTCTCTGCCACAGATTCTGTGCTGCAATTCACATCAGCATGCTTGAACTTTTGGGGAAGGTTAATGGCTTTTGTTAAATTTCACAGTAATATATCAAATTATGCTGAGGTTGTACATGATCGATGAAACATTAGGAAACATGAAAAAAATAACTTTGTGTTTTTAGTCTTATTGAAAAGTTTGGGGCTCTTTTTCAGTTCAGTTTCAACTTAGCTTAGAGTTGAAATTTCATTTTTTTTTGTTAATTAAAATGTGTTACATGATAGTAGAAACTGAAAAGAAACTCATTGTAGAATATTGAAACAGAGATAAAAGTAGAAAGGCTGGATAACGCACATCCCTGCATTTATCACAGAGATTAAATAACTATGACACAGATCAATTTTTTAATTAATTAATTAATTAATTTATATTTCACATCAATTTAATCTCCAGAGGTCACCCACCACCTCCCCTCCCTTGACCACTCCAGCTGGTCCCCACCCTCCCATTGTGTATTTTCATTTGGCTGTCCATATATTAGTGAAACCATTTGGTTTCTGTCTTTTTCTTTCTGACTGGTTTCTGCGAGTATGATTTCTTCTAGGTACATCCAAGTTTCAATAAATTCATCAAGTTTATCACAAAGATTAAATAACTCATTGTCAGTCACCTAAATCACTATCCATCTCCCTATTTTCCCATGTATTTGTTTATTCTCTTATGAAATGAATTCAAACTTTAAAGTTGGAAAAATGATATAAAGCCATCCATGTACCTTTTACTAGATTGATCAGTTATTGACTTTTCCACTCATTTCCCCTCCCTTCTTTCTCTCTCAAACTGTCATCATGTACTGACAGATACAATATTTTAAGAAGGACACAACATCATCTAACTTGAGTATTCATGAAGGAACAGCATACAATCCAGTGGGGTGGCATTCTAGAAATTTGCCCACATTACTCAATAGCTTAAACATTTTCACTGACCAAAGGGGGAAAAAACAGGACCAAATAATTGTTTCAGATTAAAGATTGAAGAAATACAACTAAGTGCAATGTATGGTATTGGATGGAATCATTGGCAAAGCCAAGAAGTCCAGAAGAAATTATTTTATATCATTTTTGGACCCTGATGGAATCAGAACATGGGCTACTAAATTACACTGAAAAGAATCATTTTGGTTCATAGCAGGAAAATATATCCAGAAATCATGCTACATCAATATACATAGAAATGGTGATAATCTGAACTCCAACTTCTGAAGCCACTTTATGAGGAGAATTCTTCCTCCCAAAGGGTGTAGTAGACCTTTAGTTGCACAAAGACTTTGAAGTTTGGGGGGAAAAAATTCCACTTTGTGACCAGATCTATAGTGCATAAAATAAATTTTTGGTTTTCCTTTGTTTTCTTAAATTCTAAAGTTTCAAAAACTGTAAGTAAAGGGAGAAATGGAGAGTTACATCCTCAAGCACTGTGACAATTATAGAAAGGCAAAACCAGTGAGATTGGCGGAATAAATGAAAGTAAGAGAGCAAGTAAAACAACATGTAGAAAAAATGATAAGGGAGAAACCTGGACATTGGCACCTAGTCAGATTACTAGAAAAAGAAGATGAACTCAGCATAAGCCTGAGAAATTTATCAAGAGATGGAAAGCAATTGAGAATAGTGGGGAGATCTAGAAGCTATGAGAGGAATGAACTAACTTTTCTTCCTCCTTTCTTCTCTCCTGCCATCCTTTCTTTGAAGGGATTGCTTGACCAACATTGTAAAATGCTACTTAAAAGTGAGAGGCATTTAAATGGGGGGTAAGGCAGAAACCAGGTTCCAGAAGGTTTAGGAGCCACTGTGAGCTTGCAAAGTGAGAGTAAGTACAGAACTCTCAAAAGAGGCCAGTTTTCAAGTGGAAAGAGATCAGGCAATAGCTAGGGGTGCATGTGAAGAGAAGAGACTTAATTCATTTTCTGTCCATCAACATTTGACAACACTTAAATGTCTATGGGATAAAAGTAGTAGAGAGACCAGAGGTGGATTGATGGATATATATACAAGTGAGTAATGTCCTCAGAAAGGCTAATGTGGAACTTGGCACACAGACAGTATTTCATAGGTGTATGTGGGGGGAACTGGTTACTGTGACAAATAGGAAGGGCAAAATCTTTGTTGGTAGAAATTGGATGGACTTCCATCTGATATATCTGACATATACATATGTAGTATATATTTGATATTGTATACTATAAATTATAATTATAGTATATAAGATTTATGATTGATATACTATCATATATATAGGAATCAAGCTGTATTCTCAATGAACCCTAAAGACATGTAAGGAAAATAAATGGTAGCAATATTTAAAAACTTAAGCAAACATTGTTGGAAATGACCTTTCGCCATTTTATTTTGTCTTAGTTTGGTGACTTTTTTCCCTTTTTAATTATATCTACCAATATTACCTAAATAGAAATTAAAAAAAAATCAATGACCCAATAGAAATGCTAAATCTAAATTGGTCTTGCAATATCCTAAATTTTATTGATGATACAATAGTTGCATAAGAAAGAAAAAAGGTCACCAAAATGAAAATAATCTAGAGTCAATATGTAAGTTATTTGGAATAAAACATGTTTTTTGGTATGCTGTGATCGTCACCTCCTTGGATTGCTTGTCCAAGGCTAAAACTGTGTTAAGCATGTGAATCACGTAGACACAGGCATCTCCAGCTGATTTTCATTGGAGGAGGGAAGAAACCTAGCAAGATGGGCAGAGAGGGGAAAGCTGAATATAGAGACAGATGTCTAGACTGAAAAATCTGACAATGTTTACAAAGCCAGCAGCTCTGGGAGGGCTGGGTGGATGGAAGTCTATTACCTTGCTGGACATAGGAAGGATGCAGCATAGCCCAGGTTAACACCTGTATTCAAAAGAGAAATTCTTGGGGGTCTGTACAGTGACAGGTATCCATTTTATTGGGTTTACGCTTTCCCACAGCACAGCAACATATTTCCGTGGGTGTCTCCTTGGTGGGAGGATGTCCTGAATTGTTGCTGCTCAGGCAGAAAAAGGAGCAGTGTTTTCAAGATTTCTGTCTTCTCCACAACCTTGACGTACCTGCTCTCAGAGCAGTCACAGAAAAGACTTGAAGAATAATTTGTTAAGGTCAATGTGTATGATATAAACTACAATTATAGTTTATAAATTCTAATTTTATAAAATATGTCTATAGTTTCACAAAATTTATGATAGATATGCTATTACATATAATATATAGGAATCAAACTGTATTCTTAGCGGACACTAAAGAAATGCAAGGGAAATAAATGGTAGTAAGCAAACTTCAAAAACTCAAGCAAGTATATTCTGGACAATTTTTTTTGGTAATTGCCTTTCTCCATCTTATTTTGTTCTATGTTGGTGATTCTACCCCCCACTTTTTATATTCACCAATATTACCTAAATAGAAAATTTTAAAAAGTCAATGAACCAAGAAAGATGTCAAATCTAAATTGGGTCTTAAATATTTCCAGATTTTATTAATGATATAGTAGTTACACAAAAAGGAGAGGGGGCCACCAAAATAAAATTAACCTAGAGTCAATCTAAAAGCTATTTTAAATAAACTTATGTGCTTTTTGGTATGCTGTGATCATCACCACCTTGGCTAGCTTGTTCAATGCTAAAACTGAGTTAAGCACATGAATTGCATAGACACAGACATCTCCAGCTGATTTTCAATGGAGGAGGGGAAAAGACTTGTAAGATGGGCAGGGAGGTGAAAGTTGAGTACAGACAAGGGTCTAGAATAAATAATCCTGAAATTGTTTACAAAACCAGCAACTCTGGGAGGGATGGGTGGATGAATTACCTTGCTGGATGCCAGAAGGATGCAGCACAACCCAGGTTTACATCTATATTTGAGAGATAAAGTCCTGGGTCTCAATTCTGCCCCTTCTTGAGTGGGCGAGCCAGGTTGAGGTGACACCTAGGGGCCACACTCCATTGGACTGGATATCATGGAGGATGCACTGGACATACATGAGAAGTGGAGGGAGCAGCCACCCCTCCTCGCCCCACCTTTACCCCCTCCCCCACCCCGTAGCCCAAGCACTCGAGGGAGGCTGTGTGCAGGTTGTGCTCCAAGGGCCAGATGCCCCAAGCACAAGAAGATGCTCTTCTTCTAAGTTCCTGCCACCAAGGGTCTGTTTCCCAGGTCACAGGGGGCTCCCGTCTTCCTGTCCCCAAGACTGGGGACAGCTTTGTGGTCAGTTCTGTCATTGACTCGGTATTTCCAGATATTTCCCCAAATTCCCATCTCCCAGATGAAGGCGTGCAGCCTGGTTCCTGCTGCCTTTTAGTCTGTAAGGTAACCTCTCCAGGAGTGATGAAACCTTTCATCCTTCCCTATCATGGGTGCAGGAAGCTTCGTGGACCTTACAAGCTTTAAAGTGCCTCTTGTGGCACTTTCCAAAGACCCAGAACACTTTCAAAGGAGCTGGTTTCCCACTGGGCAGAGAAAGTGCTTGAACTTCTGTGGTTTCCTGCATATGGGTTGAGCAAGGTGAAACTGCCAGGAATGTTCCTTGGTGAATCTGGAGCCTGAAGATAATGAGGCAGGTGAGAAGGGAAGTGTAAAACATTGACAATCTATAAGGCTGTTCAACATGGTGATTCTGAAATTTTTTTCCCCCAAAATAAAAATAAAACTGATCCTTTGGTTCAAAGAACTGCCATTTTAAGTTACTAGGTGAGCCTGACCCAAGATTTGTGAGAAATAGCTTAATTCTCTGAAGCCATGACTATCAATGCCATGGTCTTAGGGTAAGCTGTGCAGTGTTTGCTAAAACCCATGTTTTTCCAGTGCTTGTATAGGATCAAAAATTCAATTCATAACACTTGTTGACATGCCTGTGACACCAGACCACAAACAGAAAATCAAAGCCTGAGTACATTAGTCAGCTGAGAAAGTACTGCTTTTTAGGGGATGAGACATCAGGAGTTGCAAAGTTATTGCACATTCAGTTGCACATGGATTGTACAGAAAGAAGTGCCTATCTTCATTTGCAAAGATGACTCTGATGAATACTATCAGCAATTCATAGTATTGTTCAATTCCCTATCAACATTCATAGTATTGCTCAGAAAATCTGTATATATTTTAGTTCCTTTATTTTTTTTCCCCTACATGTTTTGGGATATATACTGCATAGTTCAAAGAACAGGACAGACCTGAAGTTAACATCTATAATGCCAAAGGAAAGATTAACATTGCTGTGTTCCCTCTGGTCAAAATTTCTATCAGTTTGAATCATTGGCAAAAAAAAAATATTTTTCCCCTCTTTTTTTTTTTTCATTAGAAGATTAGTCTTTCTGCTGGGCATGCCACATCAACTACTAACTCTCATGAATGGCTGTAGCAGGTCAAACTGACACAATTCAGTCTTTCCAGGGACTAGGGTACATGAGGGTTGACTAGATGGAGCATGGAATTTTGAACATAGGGAAAGTCATCACATATTGAGCCACCATCACTGGACTGTGTGGCTTTCTGTATTTGACAAAACCATAATCTATCTTGATCTAAGAGTGATTTCTCTTAAACGGTGGAGATGGGAATAATGATGTCTCCTGGAGTCTTTCCCATCCAAAACACTTGTACCTCTTGGTTTTACTTCCTATATAAGGAAGCTATGTGGTGGGGGGTGGGAGGGAGCAGTAATATATAGTACTTTTCTACATTTTCCAGCATCCTTTTATATAATAGTAACTTTATTTTAAAACTACAATGTTGTTTTCTTATTTCAAGAGTATCTGCACCCTGACATGCTTCTTATGTTCATGTTTATGCTTTGTATCATATTTATGCTTTGTATCATATCACCCTGGCTTGTTTTCTGAGGGAGGGTAAGGAAGCCTTTCACTCAGATCTCAGCAGAGGGGCTTCTTTTTCTTTCTCACAATGGGGGTTCAGGAAGTAGTAGCTCCAGTGTGAGTTCAGCAGCTGGAGGGCAGGGTTGCTCTCACTGGGCAACCCTCCTGAGCACAAGGCAGATGTTGGCTCAGTTCTAGGTTGATGTCTATGTTTGAGACATATTTACTTTATTAAGATAATTGCTCTCCATTATGGCACCACTGTACCTTTCCACATGCCCTTTGTGGGAGAAGGACACCCCCAAATATCCCTGTTTGGATAGAAAGGGGATGCTAGGGAAGTGCTTACTTAGGTTTCCTGTCATCTTCCACCACCCACTCCATAAAGGTTTTCAAGGCACTTAAATGAGTACTTTGCTGACTAATCAATTGGGGGAACTGACAGTGTGGCCATGTAAAGTGCTTCAAACAGTACTTTACAGATTTATCTTCCTTTCACACTCGTGTTGAAATTTTATGAAATGTAATTTCAGAAACTCCGCAACAGATAGAATCCTGAGAGATTGGTGTGATACTCACTCCTTAGGGTAAAGGGCCATCCTCAGTCCCTTCCTCTGTTAGTAAACAATCCCTGTCCCCAAATTATCTGGTGGAATTAGGTCAAGATCATGGGGACAGCTTTGGACTTCCAAGACATGTTAATTTGGCTATGGAGACCTCAGTAAGGGAAATTGCTTACCTGCTCCGACAGCTGGGGTGACTGCAGGCAAGAAAGTCTCCATTCCTGACTTTGAAGAAGGGAACTCTGACTGTAAACTAGTAAGTTAGTGGGGTTCATTTTAAGAGTTTGTGGGAATTTGTTATACATTAACACAGTGACAGATAATCCATAGAATTTGTGTTCTTTTGATGAGTTTTACACTAGGTTCCCAGATTGTAGCAAGGATCAAAAACTGAATTTAAACTATCACATTCTTATAATCACATTTACTTTGAGCAACTCCAGAAAGAAATGGGCAAAACAAATATGATTGTAGAGCAAAGATAGAAGGGTTGAATGTGCTTAGAAAAATCCAAAGGATGGGGAGACTGTCTTAGGAGTGAAATGATTGAAATATAAAGAATATTAAGCAAGAAAAAAATTCTTTCAAAAGAATAATTTGAAAAAGATGATTTATGTTTACATAACCTAAGACTTTTACTATCTAAAATGGTATAACCACAGTTTTTGAGAAAAAAAAGAAAACTCTATTAATAGGTACTACTTCAGGAGAAATCTACAAAAGATTTCAGGCATGATTTATTGTGTGTTGCTGATAATAAAAGTTTCTTCTGTGTCCCCATTATCAATCTTAAGTACAGCTCATTTATTGGAGAATTTTTAGGAAAAATGTGGATCCTGGTTGGTGCTATTTTGATAGATGATGAATAAAAATAACTGAACAAACTACACTAAAGTATTCAGTAGTTTAGTATCACTCTGAGATAAAATCCATAACCCAGGATGAATAGAACATGTGCCTTTATGGGGTAGCAAAAATGTAACACCCAAATTAAAACAAATAGATTAATAAACCAACCCAAAGTATTCAGCATGTTTACAGAGTCAAAGTAATCAATTACACTTTCTCCAACAGCTTAAAGTGATATTGCTTGCAATTTTCTTAAAGACAATGATGGCTAAGCAGAAACAAAAACTTTTGGTGGAGAGTTAAGTGAGAAGGAAAAAATGAAGGTTGTAATTCTGACAGAAATAATGAAATATGCATTTTCCAATGTCCTTTTTTGTGACTCCGTTTTTAAAAGAACCTCAGAAAAAAAATGAGCCCCTGGAGACTAAACTATGTGCTGTGCTGTGTGTAGGTAGAGATCTGAGAATCGGTCAAACGTTCCTTTATATCACAGATGCACAAGTGATTGCAGCAGCTTTGCTGCTCCTGACGAACCTACATGTTCCCTGATTTACAGATTTTTTTTACTGGACTAAGTGAGGCTTTGCTTTTCAAAATAGCCTCTGTATACGGACTGCAATCATGGACATGTCAAGAAATTTATCCACGTTGCAGCCTTTTCCGTGATTTTTATTGCAAACACCACCTAGTGATCCACATCACAAACAGAAACAAGAATGTCTATGATATACTCCTGAAAAAAGTGAATATTGCACTGAATCAATAAGCAATTCAATTTTGGAAAAACTTTTTAAGTTTCACTTCACTGCGAAATTGAGTGGAAAGCTCTACACCCTCCTGCTTCCACAGGCAGGGCCCCACTTTTCATCGTCACTCAGAATGCAGTGCAACATGTATTTGAAGAGGTGAACACCCTGGGATGTCAGTGTGTGTATAAGTGCAAAGCTTGCATCAAATTCAGCATTACATGTCCTGTGGATTTTGATGAATATGTGATAGTGTGGAGCTGCTGGGATTGTGAGGGACCCCACATTCCCCTGAGGATGACAGCCAAAACTTTGCACAAGCCACCTGGCACTATTACCTTGCTGCAAGGACCAAATAAAAATCTTGCAGTTTTGTGAGGCCTGAGAAGCTTCCGTATTTTCATATCTAATAGCCATGATCTATAGCTAAGAAAAACAATATTATGGGCTGTTATAGATAAGCTTTCACAATCTTTTTAAGCTACTGTAAATGCACGATAAATCTCTAACATTTAACCACCTCCCTCTTGGCAATTTCCCCTGAAGTTCAAATTGTGGGAATGGGAAGAGGTGGTGGGAGCAAGGTATGCATGCAGAATTGAGATGACTCCCTCCCCATGGGGAAAGAAAAAAGAGCTTACCTCATTATGGCTATGGCTTGGGGTGGGTCTCCTACTTCCTGTGACCTCCCTGGCATCCTGCAGGGGATTTTCGTTTCCAATAGACTTTGTTGCTGGCCTAATTATGGTGCATTATGAAATGCTTTTCTCCTAAAATATCAAGGACCCTCAACTCCTTGTTGTCCTCAACATATACATCATTATATTATCACCTGAAAGGTCTCTGTGCTTTACATATTCATCTCTTCCAGACTTCTCTCCCTGAGGGTTAATGACTGATTTTTTTTTTTAATTTCCATGATCTTTACTGAGTACAATTTGTTCATTGACCTGGAACTTTAAGGACCTTCAAGGTGACATTTAGGTTGTTTACTGGCTAATGAGCCTTTAAGTGACTTTATTAAATCTTTTCTAGAATGTCCTGTATGTAAAATTATGGAAATCCCATTTGTATGATTTGTAACCATTTCAGATCTGGGTCTTGAAAGGATGTGAGAAAAGAAAAAGGAAGACCAGGTAAAATAAAGACAAATCTTTATTACTGTGTTCTAGGAGTTCAAAGACCCTAGAGCAAGGTCAGTGAAGTCACTCCCATGTTGAAGAGAGAGCTGTAGGGCAAGGCTATGGGGGCATGGGGGCAGGTATGAAGAACCAGTAGTGGGCATAGTCATGGGAAGAACCTTGGCTGGGGGATGTCTGGTAGCAGAAGTCTCTGTTTAGCGTTTTTAAGGTTCCCCTGACTATGATGGTGGCAACTCCCTGTACCTTCTAGCCAACCTTTCAGGTCTTTACTTAGTATTATGCACTTTAGGGTTAGTCATGTCTTTTCAAATATTGATAATTAATTTCCCTTTAGTTTTGAATAATATTCTGTTTGAGACAGCCTGGCTAAAAGAAATTTCTAGCTGGTAGGATTCATTATGCCAACTTCAGTTTGAACAGGTGACCAAATTCTGAACCCCCGAGCACATCCAAACAATTTGGCACACCACACTGATTATAAGGCACCATGTTAGACAAAAAGCATTCAATCCTGATTGATAATTATCTCACACTTTCCTGGAGGGAGAAGGTCCAGAGCTGGCATGCACAGTTGGAGAGCATATGCCTGGGCATACCCCAACCTAGCACAAGCAAACAAGGCGCCCTCTGTTCCACTCTGTTTTGTTCCTACCCTTTGAATATCTCCTAACACCCTTCAGGGAACCAAGCAAAATTCTCCTTCTGGCACTGATTTACTTGGTACATGAGTTCTTCAGTAAAGTTCTGTGTGCCAAAGCATTATCTGGTTTACATTTAGTACTTTCTGGTGAATTCTTTCCCTCGAAGGCAAAGGACTCACTCTTTTGGGTTAGGTTTTGTAACAGTCAGGATGCATAGGAGGACATACTAGAAGATATATTGATGTCATTACATTTGGGAAATTTTTAAATAAAGGATTCCATTTTTTGAATAAAGATTCCATAAATGTCTGCAGGTTTTTGTGTGAATTTAAGTTTTTTATCTCAGGAGAGTAATTGCTGAATTGCATGGTAAGAGGATGCTGAGTTTTTTAAGTACATTCCAAATTGTCTTTGAGAATGGTTGCTTTAGTTTTGGAACCACCTAACAAATGCCACTGATTAAGTGTCTTGGAAAGCATGAATTTATTTATTTAAGTTAGAAGCTAGAAGGTAAAAGATTATGTTGGGAATCAGCTCATTTTCCCAGTGAGAACTTCTTCCTGTACCGCAGATGCCTCGTTGCTGTCCACCGTCACGTGGTCTCTTCTCTGTGGGTGCATCACTTGTATGTCTCTTTCTTTCTTTAGACACTAGTAACATTGCTTTTAAGGAATCTAACACGCGTTTTGATTTTTAACATCATTTTTTGGGTGCTCTGGCCCTAAATACAGCTATTTCTTCTGAGGTTCTGTCCTCATACCCTGGGGCTGAGGAATCACACACATAACCTCATCAAATCTTTAAGAGCTTTGCTTATTGCTGCTCTTGGACTCAATTCCAAAAGGTATGTGAGTGCTTCCAACCCTCTTTTGGGTACACCATTCTCCCCCAAGTTTTCACATGTTTACCAACCCAGAAGCTCTTCAAAGTCCCTTCCTTTTGGGGTTTTATCGCAACTTCATTAGACTGGCCACTGGCAGTTGAACTCCAATTCCTGTCCTCAGTGTAGGGCTAAAAGTGTCTTCCTCTATTGAAGATGGTTTCCCTGGCAACCAATCCTCTTAGTCAGGTGCTTTTTGGTTTTTGTTTTTTTTTTAATTACCTTCATTAGTAGAGACCTAAAATTTTAAAATAGCAAGACAACCATATAAACTCTTAAAGATTTGTAGCTCTTAGGTATGGAGGACAAGAGAGAAAATATTAAGACAAAATTGCTCCAGTGGCTCAGAATCTCCAGAATATGGGAACTGTGAGGCAGGAACTGTGTATTAAAACCAAATAGAAAAGAGAATTATATATTGGTAATCTGAATGACCAAATACATATAGTTCCTATATGTCACAACATTGCATGCTTCACATTAGGAAAATAAATACATTGAAAGATTTATTTTATGTTTGAGAAGATCACAAGCTAACATATTGGATACTCATTATTTTTGTAGACACATTGAGCATGCAGAGAACAAGAATATTGAAAAGTGGTTAAAAAATAGTTTTTGCTTATGTGTGTAAGGAGTGCTGATGTTTGAATCTTAGGCATAAGTTTATGAATGTCACATTGTAAAGTCAAGAAGAATGAATTTGGACACCAAGAAATGTTATCTTTTGAAAATTCTCTTGGGGACACAAATTGATGAAGTTTTGCTTGCCACTGAGTTGCAGAAAAGACTACCAATATGTAGAATGGCATCCAATTAGACAGCATTACAAGAGAGGGTTACAGGGCCAAAGAGAGTAATATTTGATAGAGGTATTTTTTTTTTAATCTAAGTCAGGATTCTTCCACAACAAACACAGAAGACATCAAACAGATATTGATGAACTCATTAAATAATCAAGATATTTCTCACTCTTTTTTTTCAGCTACATTGACTTTAGTACAATATTAATAAGGTCAAGTTCATCTCTTAGATCCCCAGTTAGCTAGTTAATTTGCTAAATAAAAATTACATTTTATAATAATGAATTCTATGTCTCACTTGGATCACTTATGAATTATGTGTCACTGATCAAAAAGGGCAAGTGAAGAAAATGAAACATTTTTCAGAGAAAAAAACCCATTATTTCTACTGAGAGAAAAACTTAAATATCTTTATGCATAGGACTGCAGAAAGTAGATGTATCTTGCAGATTTTATAACAGCATTTTACCATATATATATATATATATTTTTTTTTCCCCATAAAATGTTTTATTTCCATTTAGTCCATGGCTTGGGAGAGGGTTTAAACTGGCTAAAATGTCACTGGTGGCAGCAGGAAGAAACTCAAGCAGTAGTTTCAGCTGCTTGAGCTTCTTCCTGTGGGATTGTCACCTGATTTCTCAAAGGACGCTGGGCTCCAGGTGCTCAAAGGGGCATTCTAGTGTCCCACCAACCTGGGGAGGTCATTCTTGGAGTTGTCTTTCTTTTAAGGAAGTGGTTCTCTAGGAAATCATGATGATGAGATCTGCACTGGTATAACCCACAGCATGTAGCCCAAAGGCACTGCCTGGTTCAAGTCATTCTCTGACAATGTTGCACCCAGTGTTTTAACTCACACATCCTAGGATTTGTCCTAGAAGAAGGACATGGCTCAGTGCTGGTGTGGCATCTTGGGAAGAACTTGAGTAGCCTGACCCACACTCTCCAAAGACATCCTCTTGGTGGAAACAGAATCTCAAAGAGATTGTTGAAGGAGGCCCTGAAGACAGGTTGGCCAGGTGTAGATGGTAGCTTGCCCTCAACACTTTACTACTCACAGTGGAGTAATTGTTAGACCTGGGAACTTGTGGATGATCTGGCAATAAGAAGCTAAACAGGAAGAAGGAAGGAAGGAAGGAAGGAAGGAAGGAAGGAAGGAAGGAAGGAAGGAAGGGAAGAAGAAAGAGAGGGAGAGAGGGAGAGAGGAAGAGAGAAAGAAAGGGAGGGAAGGAAGGAGGGAGGGAAGGTTACTGACAGGAAGGAAGGAGTAAGGGAAGAAGGGAGGGAGGATGGAGAGAAAGGATATTGACAGGAAGGAAGGAGGGAGGAAGAGTGAAAAGGAGGAAGGAAGGAGAGAAAGGGTATTCACTGGTCCCCAAGGAAGACTGGTAGTCATGACAGCATCACAGATTGTGAATAGAAAAAAAGTTGGAGGTTGTTGGAGGTGGAAGTGACTTCCCTGGATCTGTTGTGTCCAAACACAGTTAAAACATCAATGAGACCCCCAGGTGCACTGCCTAGGTAAGTATTTTAAATGGTAGAGTTTTTTGTTCAAATATCTCTCTGGACATTCAATTAAAAAAACAAAGAGTTATGCTGGCTGACGAGGAGGGAATGAACAGGCCCTGTAAATTAACAGGCTCCTAAGTGTCAAATCTTTTTACTCCCCCGAACCCACCCTTTCCTCTTCCATCAAATGTGTCATCTGAAATAATGTAAAACTGTGAGAATGGGAGTTCTGTGAAGTAGTTATTAAAGCAATGATATAGCTAGATGCTCTCATTTTAGAGGTTAATAATTCTCTAACAAACTGTCAGAGGTCAGCAGTAGTGGAAAATCAGTGGCTAAAGCTCAAGTACTGGAAATTCTTCTGTTTAGTATAACTCATTAATTCACATCAATTCATCTTTCATGTGTCAGGTTGAAGTGACTGTTCCCAATTTGTGAGTAGCAATGGTCTACATGTTTTTCAGAGATATGGATTTATTCTGATATTATTTCATCATCCCATTGGGTCATGTCACTATTTCCATTGGGGAAAGTGGGTTGTAAAGGATTCCTGTTGGCAATAAGGAGAAGAGAACATGGAGGAGGCTTGCCCTTGCAAATGAGACCAAGTTTTGGGGATAGAACATAACTATATGCAGAGAAGGGAGGATGTATATTGAAGGACAGTTGGGAAACTCTGTAATTGAACCCAGGTGATTACTTAAAGTTGTGAAAAAGAGTAATTTTCAGTTCTGACTCTAAAATTGTCTTGTGCCAACCAACCAGAACAATTATGCCAATCAAGTAGAATAAAAGCCACCTTTTAAGGCAAGTACTCAGCCCATTTGTATTCCTGCAAGCATCCTGGTCAACCTCTAAGAAAGGCAGCTCACTGATAGAAATGATCTCCTTGACCAAGTTGGAAAATCATCATGCTTTTTTTCTCAATTTCCTTATAAGTGACTAAGTATATTAGTCACTATGTAGACTTTCTGGTTCTTTAGTAGATTATAAACTCCTTAGGAAGTATAAGCTATTATCTCCTCTAGGATTTCCATGGCTTTTACTGAACTGCTTTAAACATAGATACTGAAAGTGCCCAAATCAGATCATCTCAGGATTCTCAGCACTGTTCTTAAGATAGGCAGTTCTGGCTGGAAGAGTATTTTGAACTAAGAACAATGAGATCCCTTGAGGTTAGGAAGGTTTTGTTCTTACCTAAATTCATTGCTCTTTCCTAATGGAAGGTTAGACTGTCCTGTCCTGAGCTTCTGTTCTCCTAATCAGAGAAGCAATCATTGTTCTGCCTTTTATGATCTAGAAGAATGTACTTTTGTGGGGGCCAGGAATCTTATTTCATTGTAGGTTTATCAGTGGCCATGTCCTTCCTAAGAATCTCCTCTGTACTCTTAGAATGAGGATATGAGGTCACCCCCTTTAAGTCTGTCATGAAAAGTCTCCCAGGGTCAAAGATTGGCTTTGATATCCCATATCTCTAAACACAGGTTAACTATTCCTGGTCTGCTCCATTAGTCCTCAGAATAATATATTCTTCCATACATGTTATTACATGTTCATCTTTTCTTCTACTAATCTGTCTGATGTTAATTTGTTCATCTGACCAGCCTCAAAAGAACACGGATGGGGTGGGGGAATTTCCCTCCACCTCTAGACAATAATTATTGAATAAATCTCATGTATGTGTATAATGCTGATTGTTGCCTAAATGGTAGTGATTGGACCAGAGCAGTTGTAGGGGGTTGAATTGTTATGTTAGTTGATTTGTTAGTATTACTACTTTGATGTAGCTTATTAAAGCTTGATAACAAAGGCCAGAAATAGACATCCACATCAAAATAGCTTTATAACAGTTTGTAAATAAGCAAGTTCATACATGAAAATATAATACTATTGATCAATAAAATGACTTATGTGGGTAAACTCCCTATTTTAAAAAAGTTAGACATGGGGCTTAAGCTCATGTTTAGTTTTGTGTGATCAACATATTTTGCATGGTATAGTATTACATGTAAATATATGACTTGGTGAACATTGGCTTCTGCTTTGTCTACCACATCAGCACTCTTTGGTCATTGATTATCACCCAAATAATGAAGGTACATTGTTTGAGATGAAGACTAGGAAACAAGAATTGATGGAGGCAAGTGGTGTTTCTGATCTCCCTTATTATAAAGACAAAAAAAAAAGTCCAAGATTTTATTTCAACTGAGAAAAATGCAAATTATTTTAGTCTTTATGCAGTGATGTTAGAATGTGGAATTGCTTATAATCATCTTAAAAAATGTATTGCATACAATTTACATATTCCAAGACAAATATTTTAGCCCATTAATATTTATCTCTTGTTTATAAATCTGTCCACTTTTCAAGGAATGTTTATTGATTATTTGTCAAGACTAAGCATAGAGATACAAAAATAAACAAGTTATGGTTGGTTAAATAAAGAACTAGAGGTTTGCAAATTCTAGCAGCATAAAAAAAGTAATGCATATTGCAGAAAGCATTAAAATGGAAGTATGAACAAAGTACAGTACTCTGCATATTGAAGGATGGGATGGTTATCTCTGCCTGTTGTTTAGTTTGGTACTTGAAAGAGAAGTGAAAGATTGTAAGGCACACAAAGGGAAGAGAGAAGACATTCCATAAAGAAAAAGAGGAGATGTAGAATTATAGTGTGAGAGGTGGAGTGACGAGAGAGGAATGAGGGAGAAACATGGTGTAGGAGCAGGAAGGTAGGCCAGACTATGCTGAGTTTAGTGGTGACAGTGAACTTGGACTCATCATAGTCTCATCCTTGCCTCTTCTCTGATCTCACCCTGTATCACAGGTTCCTTTAACTGTAGGAACAATTTTGGTCCTGTCAGGTCTAGCATGCCCCCCCCTTACCCTAGAACCTTCATATATGGTATTTATTTGAAATATTTTTCTTTTTCATCTGTCCTTTGCTAGTTCTCTCACTTAATAAAAGTACTCTTGGAAATCTTCCCCATTTTCAGACTCAGTTTCAGTTTAATTTCCAAAAAGACCTTTCTTTACTCTCTGACTAACCTGAAATTGTAGGGTTCCACTGAATGCCCCTCTTGTTTCTTTTTCTTATAATATAAGAGGTTGGTACCCAGGGAAAGAGGAGGTTTCATGTTCCATACCCCACCCAAGGAAGGGTGGAACTGAAGAGAAGGTGGACAAAAAGTAGAAAGAAGGGAGAAAACCGGGAGAAGGCACTGGAGTAGAGGACATGTGAAGAAGCTACACTAGCTTCTTGGCCTTGGACTTGCATCAGGGATGTGGGGGGACATGGAAGGGACATGAGTGAGAGGCATATGGGAACCTTATCTTAATTTTGATTTTACTTCACAGATGTACTGGGTGCTTTCCTGTGGGTCCCCTAGAAGTGCCCTAGGCTTGTGGCAGGTTTTTGGGCCTCAGTGGTCTTCCTTTGTGCCAACCCTGTTTGACTGAATTTTTACCCATGAAGGAACAGGTAACTTTGAGTACTTGATTTGGAAACAATAGTCTTTTTATTTCTCTTCTCTTTTCTTTATTGCATACTGATTATATAATAGTTTCCTCCACTGAAGGTCTTATGCACTAGTGTATATTTTATCTTGATGTAGTAGATGGCAGAATCTATTGAGTAGACAGACTTGTTACTCTACCTGGTAACAATATGTATCATCATTTAGACCCATGATAAAATGATAATGTATAATCATTATGATAATCAAAATGATATGTATAATCTATAAGTATTATATGTCATAATATTTATTTTTGTTACCTTGGTTTTTATTTGCCTCTTTGGTGTAAAACTCTCCCTCATGTTCCTAGAATACTCTCCTTTCTCAGGGTACTAAAATACTGCCATTCTCCCCAGGTCCTATGGTCAGAGGCAAAAATAGTCTAAAGTATGAAATTCAAGATTACTTTTATAAAGATAAACATAAAACTTCCATTTAAAATGAGAGTAGAGATCTTCTAGGGAGAATATATAAGTATCCTGCCTTAGTCTGAGGTTCATCCAGGTTCTGGTGGACAGTGAGTGAGGTCCAGTTTGGGTGTAACTGGCTTAGGCTCAAATGTCAATATGGACTCCTGATCTGATTACTACTATCTATCACAGACCAGCATTTCAGACCTGTGATCTGATCATCTAATCATCTTATCACCAAGGCACCTCCACCTCCTGTATAAACCTTAATTCCCTTTCTTCCTTACTAAATCTCTGTTGTTCTTCCCACCACTTGATTACTATGCTCATCAGACAACTAGTAAACAACAAAGAGTGGGGTTTGAGAGAATGGAAGGGGCACCAGAGGGAGGAGGGAGGGGGAAGTATCCCAAAAAAACACTTATAGAGGTTGTGATCAAACAAAAGAACAAAATAAATAAAATATAAAAATTAAATTAAAAAAAAAAAGAAATGTAGGGGTTGCTGTGACTCCTTCTTTCCTGTCATCTCTTTTCAAAGCCTATGCTATTTCAGCTGTGATGACATTTTGAAGGTAGAATGAAGATACATAATCAGGAGAATTTATCTGGTTTGCATAGCTAAATATGTCTTCCCAGAGGAAATAATTTTGACTGGAAGTTAGAAGAAGTAATTTCTTGGATTGAGTGGAAAAATGGAGAACATGGAACAGTGTGCAACAGTCTTGTATCACATGCCCAATAAAGATTCTAAAGAATCTAGGATGAACTGAGCAGAAAGATCAAGAGAGAAAGTGTGGTCTGGGAGGGAGCGTGTGGTGAGAAAAGCAGCATCACATGCTTGGGACCATGGCAGAACTTGATAAAGATTCAAATTTTAAATGCAATCGGGGACATGTGATGCATTTGAAGCAGAGGAAGGATAAGATTCACTTCAAATATTAAAAGGTCATTCTGGCTGCTCCATAGTGTAGGATGTAGGTAGCAAAACTGAGGAGCTGTGCAGAGAATTGTTAGACATATAATGCTATCATCATGTGAAGCAGCATGTGACAGATATAATGGTTTGGTTGAGGATCTTGACTATGGGAACAGGAATAAATGGGTAGATCCTGAAGATGTGAGTGGTCAAATTGACAAGCAATTCAAAATTGTGCTTTGCTAGTGCTTCACACCATTTCCATTGCTGCATTCTCCTGGAGTGACATATTCTTGTTGTTGTTTTTGCATACCAAGAAAGTTTGCTATCTGCATTTAGAGCCTTCCCACAATGTAGACTCTACCTCCTTTTCCAGCAGCTCCCAACATTTACACTAACTACTTATATCATTACCTTGTGAAATCTTTCCCTTGGATGCTAACTTTTGCTACATTGACTTTCCTACCACCTTCTTGTCTACGGAAATGCTATTTAAGACTTTCATTGAGGATCATGTTTATCTTGAAAATCATTCCTGACTATCTTAGCATAAAATGTCATTTTCTTCCTTGAAACTCTACTGCTCTGACCTTTTAAAAACCCCAAGGAGTTTGAGCCAGTGATTTGTGTGTTCAGATTCAAAACCATATTCCTGCTGTGTTCTGGATCTTAAAGAGAGCTGTGTTTTACCAATATGTTTGCCAGTCTCTCTTGCCACATGACTTTGCTTCATGTTAGGCCAGGGGGAGATCCTGGAGGGAGACTGGACAGTGGAAAGGAGTGGAAAGTCAATTCAAATCCTGATCTGCTTGTGTGACTTGGTGACATTGGAGAAGAGCCACTGAAGCACCATCTTTTGTTTCACATTTGCTGAGATGAATGAGGCATCATGTCACAAACCTGAACACACAGCAAATACCATTTCCTGAGGCCACAATGGCCTCTCCAGAGCTGAGACAACAATTAACTAATATGCTCAGAAATCACCATACTATCCATAGCACTTGGATGCTAGTGTGGATAGATACTGTTTCATACCTATCAGAAGGGATTACCATTTTCTTCCCATAACTTGTCCCAAGAATGTTACCTCTGGTATGCACCAGATTTTTAGTATTCATTCTTCGATTCCAATGTCTTTCTTTCTCTATTCCCTCTGCATTCTTCCTACATGCTACAGGTGGTGACTTCTTTGGGGTTCCACCTTTCTCCAGGAGGTCTACCAGTGCTCTCCACAACTCTCATGGAGAGCCACTTTTCTCTAGGATGTAATAAACTGGACCTCTGGTCCAAATGGGTATGACTATATCTTCATACCATCTCTATGTTCTTAGAAGGTATAGAAGGTTTCCATTCATTTCTGATTGTTGACATGCCTCATCTTTACTTTGTGACTTTCAAGCTCTTGCAACTAGTAATTTTAGTTTTCCCAAGTCAATTTCCTTCTCCATAACTTTCTATTTTTCTGTGTAAAAGCATGTAGGCACCATTCAGTTTTCATGACTAGACCCTAACTAATAAAACATAGTAGGATAAGCTCTGTAATTAGCAAGGAAAAAGTTAAAAGACATTTCCAGCTTTGCTGTTTATTAATTTTGTCTTTGAACAGCTAATTTCACCTCTCTAACCCCTTAGTCTTTTCTTCTATAATATGGAATTGCCTATTTTATGAGGTCAGCATGTGAGAATTAAATGCTGTGATGAATATGAGAGTTCTTTGTCAAGTGCTAAGTAGAAATAAAACTTGATATTCCTTACTTGGCGTTCTTGTTTATCTATGCATGAATTTGCATCTTATCTTTATAAGCCAATTATCTACTTTATAAAATTTTAGTTTGCATATTGCTGCTCAATTAAAAATAATTTTTCAATAAATATATATTGTTAATCTGCATTAAAAAGAGAATGATGCTTTCTATCAATTACAAGTTCCTGTGTTTTCAAATGTTTCCAAAGAAAACAAATGAATATGCAATCTTTGCATAGTGGAGTTGATTTTGAAACAGCATCCTAAGGGTAAGCTTTAACCTCAGTCACTTCTGTGACTTGAGATCGGACATAATGAGGGAAGAAATTTATTTTTTTGCATGAGATAGTTACATTTTAAGTTAACCCCAAAGGGTAACATTATCTTTTTCTTTTTTTTAAGTTATGAAAAAGTACAGAATTATTCCTTTAATAGTCATAGTAGAAGGCATTAGTGAAACATATTTGCATTCCAAGTAAGTTACTCAGGAGTGTCATACCTCCTGTGGTTTTAGTGTTGTACAGATCTCCTAATTGGTATAATTAGAATCAGAAAAAGGCTGCATCTAAAGAAACAGAAATAGAAACCAAGAGCTAGTGGTGGTTGAAGCTGAGAGTGTATGCTTTAAGAATTGGACTCTGAATAAATTCAGACAGATACAAAACATCATGGCGTCAGTAACTGGTTTCAGACAAGGAAGTGATTAGTTTGGTGTGAAGGAGTGGAGGATATAGTAATAGGCCAATATTGTGGAAAGGAGAGGATCTCTGAAATGCGAAGGGAAGTGAACATCCTGTCTCTATACCTTGGGCAAGAGGTCATTAACTCCTGAACTGAACTATACTATGATTACTTTCAGGTAATATTTATAATTCAAAAGCCAGTATATCTTAAATGATGTATGTGTAGCACATTTGACACTTTTCTTCAAGTCTTTAACAATCTTGTTTTGTCAACATGATTTCATGTTAAGCCATTTGGAAGTTGTTTTGATCAGGAACCTGGAATGAAGTTCCAGCTAATCTTACAAACATTATTCTAAAAAGACCACTTAAAGAAGCACTATTTGTTTTCATGTTTTTGGCCATTTCAGTTGTGCATGACTTCTTTAAATTTCTGAATATGAGGTTAAAGTGCCTGTTTATATGACTTTTCTATGTCCATGTGTGAATGCATATTTATCCTTAGCTACTTTCCATATATTTTTTTCCCATATCAGTGGCAACCATGCATGTATCAGCTGCTCTGAGCGTGGAGGTGCTTATTCTTACCTTAATGATTCATTTTTTCTAGTTGGGATAGGTGATATAAATTTTTTTGCAAACTTTAGAATTTTGTGGTTTAATCCAGGTTTATGATTGAAATATTTCCTGGAATTCAGAGGGAAAATGAGTAGAATTTTGCCCTTGTTCTTTTTCAGGACCAATGGTTTAATAAAATTATCCTTCCCTTGTAGATAGCAGAAACCAATATTTATAGAGAGCTGACATAGCACTAGGTTTATTTCTAGATTTATCATGTACATAAGCAGCTGTGGTTACAGTTAAAAATAGGCTGCAGAGGCTTGAAGTGTTATTAATTGAATGAAAAAATAATTTATTTTCTACAACCCTGCCACTAAATGTAGCTTCTTGGTTATCAGTAAAATCATATATGTAAGACTTAATAATTAAAGTGTTTCCTGAGAAACCTTTATAATTTCTTTCTGAAGAAACAGGTCTCTATTTTGCATTTTATAAAGTCTATTTGCCCACTCTTTATTTCCTAGCTAAATTTTCCTTCCATTAGGTAAAAAAATCTTTACTTGGCTTTTATGAGAGGGTGTAGGGTGAGTTGGTCAGGTTTTTCCACCATTAGCTTCCATGACCAGCACCTATGGTACTGAACATTCCTTGTGATTGAATGTGCCCAGATGTGCACCTGTGTGAGTGGGCACACCTGGCCTTGGGAGGTGAAGCTAAAAAGAATAGTGTCACCCGGGGAAGGGTGAGGAGAGCATGGAGGGGAGAGCATGGGCAGAATGCAAAAGAGAACACCAGAGCGAATCCAGAAAAAGAGTGTGAAGATTCTTGAGGGTCTGGGGAGCTCACTTGCCTCCCAGCTACCCCCCTCCTCCAGTCCCTGCTGTCTACAATTGGCCCAGGTTCCCTTCCTGGTGTTGTCTCTATATTTGGTTCCCTGAGAGCATCTTAAGCTTATAAAATCCACTGAGGGCTCTGACATTCTTCCTTAACTGCTAGAACCAATAAAGAACCTACCTGAATTGGGATGTACATACTATAGAAAGGATTATCCTTTTAGGTATATTATAATAAATTACCATGTTAACTTCTGCATAATAAAAATATGTTAAAGCTGTTACTTGAAATCATTGTTTTGGAAGCTTACTTTAATAATATAATGGTTAAAGCAGGAATTTGGAGGTGAATCTGTTTTGGTTTTGGTGCATTTCCAACATCATGAGTTTAATGAGACTTCCTAATCTTTGTTTAAAAAAAATTGCCACACAAAAATTTCATAGTACCCATTGTCTCACCTACTTGGGTAACTGGATTAATTTTTATATACCTAACCTTTTAATCATACTGGTTTAATATCGTTTGTATTGCTATAGTATAGCAACAGTCTCCCTGTTTTGTCATAATTCAAGCATATACATTTGTTCTTTTATCTAATCTTCTTAAATTTCCTAAATTTAAGAAATTAATGTTTTACAGTTTTCTTATGAATATTTTCTGCTGAAGTGTCTGAAATCATTTGGGGAGAGTCACTCTTATTATAGTTACTATATTTAAGCTAATTAAAAAAAAAGCAATATAAACCAAAGTTCAGATGACTTTTTTCTGCTTTTTTAGCTTGGCAGGGGTAATTTTTTGATCCCTGAAAATTTCAGGGGAATCTTTTTACTAAATTTAGGGAATATCTGGTCCTGAAATTTCCTTGTTCCCAAGTCTTTGAAAATTTCTGGTTGCTATGGAAATGAGACATAGACTTCTCTGTTAGGAATGCATGACTATGGTCCAGAGGAGAAACTCATCCAAAGTTTGTCTTTCTGGTTCCCCAATTTTCCTCTGCTCCAAGGTTAGTCAGGAGTCCACATTCCCCACATGAACTTCCAATATTCCATTAATTCAGTGTTCCTTAAGTAAAGCTTCCCACTTTGCCTCAAATTTAAGATTTTGCCTCCCCTCCCCAAACATAATGGCATGTAATTAAAGTCACCCTTTGAGCTCCAATACCATGTTTATTAAACTTTTAGGGCTCCTTGTTTTACCTGGGGTTAATCACTGTTCAGCATCTTGAGGACAGGCATTGTATCTTTCTCATTCTGGTACTGTCTTTTGTGTCTAGTACAATGATTTCTAAGTAATAAATGGAAAGATTTTTGTACTCTGAATGTCAGGGTTTGTGGAGGGCAGTTTCAACTATGCAATGGCTATGTACTGTTGGGGTGGAGTACAGGGCAACTAATTGCTTAGAGTAGTTGTGGAGGTCACAACAACTAGTAAGAACTTTTGAGCAAGGATGTCATGAAGAGGCGTGCAATTTGATCCAGGTGCAAAGGCTATTTCACTCCTGTGATAAGCAATACGATGTTGAAAGTTATGAATGAAAAGGGAGGGTCATTTTGGCTAAGATTTTGGAAGGAAGATGTGGATAAGATGTGGAAAGAAGATGTCTGGACAAACAGACATGTGGAGAAATACTCATCATCATTAATCAGGGAAATGTGAATCAAAACCATAATGAGATGCCACATCACACCTATGAAAATGACCTATGTCAAAAGGACCAACAATAGTAAGTGTTGCTGAGGGCGCGGAGGAAAAGGAACTCTTAAACATTGTTGGTGGGATTGTAGACTGGTCTAGCCCCTATGGAAAATTATACAGAGCTTTCTCCAAATATTAAAAATAGATCTACCATATGATCTATCAATTTCACCCATAGGCATCTGTTCAAAGAATATATAAGCATTAATTTGAAGGAACATATTTATACTCATGTTCATTGCAGATAATCTAAGTGCCCAAAGTCAGATGAGTGGAATAATTCTCAATTTTTATAAAGATGAAATTTTGTTCTTTACAACCATAGACTGAACCAGGGAAGATGATGCTAATTGAAATAAGTCAGAAGTTACTTTGTTTGATCTTAGCCAAAGGCCAAGAAGTGATGCCAGAACAAGAAAGAGATATTGGTTGATTTCACTGAGATGTACACATAAAGTAACAAAACTGAGGTACAGAGAAAATGAAGACAAACTAAATCTTAGAAATCCAACTATAGAACTGAGGCTACCAGAGGAGGAAGGCAGGGGTTGCTAAGTGGGGGCAGGGCACATTGGACTATGGTGGAGGATTCTGGGTGCTTTTTGATGGTGAATGTGATACAGTGGTGGATATCTGAAGAGGTATGCACCAATACCCCCAAATCATATATTATGTTGTAAACCAGTGTTATTTCAATAAATACATACACATTTAAAAAAGTGGCATCTTATAACATTGGGTTTGGTCTTTGGGGAGATGGGAAATCTGGGAACAATGTAGCTAGGGAAACCAGAGTCTATGAGATTGACTTCCCAAACAGAATCTACAGCTGACAATTTCCATTCAACCTGTATTGCCTGGTACCATGGCATGGCATACAAAATTAAACTAGCACCTTCATTACCTGAGAGGACATACTTATTGACTAGTAGACTTCTCAGCAAGGCAAAGCATACTGACTGTAGCGTGTACAGTTGAGAGCACCACATTTAATATGTGATTCCGTGTTTCTAGAATGAAGACATACCTATATATGTGCACAATCTTGTATTTAAAGAAAGGAGTTAAGATTTTAGTGCCCATAAAAAGGGGGGTGTGCCCTTGGAAAGATTATCCCAGGCAGGTTCAGGTGAGGAGACTTGTCTCAGGTTACGTAAAGAGCATGCAGCCTGCAAGAGGAAGCAACATCTCTATTTGTCAATCAACTTCCTCATCTCCTCTAGGCTGGTTCAATGCATTGTTTATCTAGATAATGTGAAGTTTTGGTTACATCTTTTGACTTTGCTGCTTTAATCTGATACCAACTTCTGATACTACTTCTGTCAACATTTATCATTTTTAGCTAACTTTTAGTTCTGAAAATATATATGGATCCCATACATTTCCCATTGTTGAGAACAGTTTTCTCCCCTAGAAATGGATTATCGTTTTCCCATTGGTATGATTTCTACCTTTCACTCAAGGGTGATCTTAAAAACTGACAGATCATTTGTCTAAACTGAGTGAAAATGGTCTGGAATTATTCTTGTTTTGGGGGTGACTGTCATGTGAGTAAACACAGAGCAGAGGGTGTGAGCTGAGGGTGATGATAACATGCTCTGGTCAAATAGAAGGTGCCTGGGTGATCCTCAAGTCCTTCATCCTCAATTCTCCTACCTTTACCTTCTAGAAATTTCTCTCTTTACTTGTAAAATGGGTCACTTTCTAGTAATGGGAGGGGATTTGTTTCAGGGTATAACTAAAATTTAAATATCGTTCCACTAACAATTAGGAAACCCAGCTTAAGTCTTATCAGAGAGGAGGAATGGGTTTAGACCAACTGTGAGTTCCCATAGAAAGAGATGCCATTGTGTTGTTTTCTTTTTGGGAACATTTTTTATTTATAACTATACCTTCCAGTGAAAACTTGTCCTGTCTGAACATCTACATCATTGCCAAGCAAATGAGATTTGGAAACTGCTCCCAGGCATCAGTTTCTATTTTTACAAGAAAATCTGCCCATACTGCCTGTTTACTATTTTCATCCTATCTGGATTTGACAAATGCTATAAATTAAGATAAAAAAGAGATATAAGGGACAGTGATAGGAAGTGAAGATCTCTGCAAACCTGAAGAAATTCTGAGTTTCACATTGAAAAAGGCCAGAATTTTTGGAATTCCAGATGTGTGTTCTGAAATGTGTTTTTTTTAATGTTCTTGAAAATCTGCTTACTCTAAGCAATGCTTAGTTTTCATTAATATGTAAGTAAATAGATCACTACATTTAGGGAATTATTTCATGTGACTTTTACTTAACTTCAAAGTTAATAGGGACTTTGAGGAGTTTAGTTTCATAATCATGTCTGAATTTCACTTTTTTTATGCAGTAATTGGAGATTTGATCTACCAGGATTTGTGATTTGGGGGATATAAAAAGTTAATTTAATATAGTCATAATAACTCTGCTACTTCTACTGGCTTGTAATCCCTTGGAGAATAAGTAGAAGTCAAGTGAAAACAATAGAAGAAATAATTTGCTAGGCATCAGTTTTTATGTATTCTTCTTACCAGAGACAATTCAGATATTAATGTGCTGAGGGTTCTAAGGTGTTAAACTCAGCAGGTGTTGAGTTAATCATTTTTATTATTTTCATAACGATAAGTTTATTTCCTTATACTAGTCAAGAATAAACACTTGTGCATGAATTTGTGAGCTGCTTCTGCTATTTAAAATCCTGAGCAAACAAGCTGTGTGGATGTGGGGAACTGTACTGATTAGGGCTCAGAGGTAGTGCCAGAAGCCAGTTTCTAGGAACTAGTAGCCAGGAAACTGGCACCAGCTAGTCTTGTCCTCGAACTTATATAACTGCAATCTCTTTCCGAATCATCAGACATGAATTTCCAGTCTTGGACAGTCCATATTGATGTCATGTTGGAATTGATATTTCAAATTGATAAAGAATAATTTTCTCTTAAAATTTTCAGGCTGAAATATTAACTTCCTGATTCCATGATATTACTACCCTTTGAGTTTCCTGGAGAAAAATCCTCAGCGCTGACTTCTACTTTCCCTCTTGTCTCGTGGACAACTCCTTAATACTCTTACCAACAACAAAGAATGGGGTTTGAGAGAATGGAGGGGACACCATAGGAAGGTGGGAGGTAAAAAAAGAAAAGAACACTTACAGAGGTTGTAACCTAAAGAACAATATAAACTAATAATAATAAAAAATTTCGGTATAGGTTCCCCTATTAAAAAAATACTCTTATCACTGCTTAGTTCGACCCCTCATGCATGCCTCCTATCTAAACTGCTCTAAGTAACTCTTTACTGCTCTAAGTTCTTGCTGTAGGGTAAATATTTGTGTTTCTCCAAAACAGTTTTGTTCAGAACTAATGCTCCATGTATGTGGGAGGTGACTAGATCATCAGGCAAGAGCTCCCTGCAGCTTTCTTCCTTTCTCCATGGGAGGAAAACACGGTGTGGGAAACAGGAAGTGGGGCTTCAATAGACACAGAATATGCTGGAACCTTGATCTCAGACTTCCCAGTGTCCAGAAGTGTGAGGAACAAATTTTTGTAGCCTAGGTGCTGCTGAATCTTTACTATTCTGTGATGGCACCCCACACAGACTTAAGTGGTGGCTTATTCTTTGAAGCCACATGCCACTTACCCTCTGAAAATACACTTTGGAAAAGATGAATCTCCACAAAGGTTTTCAGTCTTTCTGCATTTCCCCTCAGGGCTTTACAGGGATTTTATTAATTTATAACCTGTGTACATGTAACATGTAAGATGTGATGATTTTGATACACATACACTTTGCAAAATGATTACCATGGTAAAGTTGGCTATTCTTTCATCCTATCAAGTAATTGTTGTGGTTATTGTGATAATATTTAAGAAGTACTCTCTTTATAACTTTCAGATATATAATATAGTGCTGTTAACTATTATCACCATATTCTACATTACATTACCAGGAATTAATCATAGTAGAGTTGGAAGATTTTATCCTTGAGCAACATCTACCCATTTCCTTCACTCCCCAGCCCTGGAAACCACCATTCTCCTCTCTTTTGCTGTGAATTCAACTTTTTTAGATTCCACATATAAGTGATATAGTTTTATCTTTAGCATAATGCTCTCAAGCATGACTAATATTGTTGCAAATAGCAGGGTTCCCTTTACTGTATTCTCTCAAACTAATATTCCATTATATATTTATTTATCCATTTATTTGTTGATGGATACTAGGTGGTTTCCATGTCTTGGCTCTTGTGAATAACACAGCTATAAATTTTTTCTTCATGAAAGTGATTCCATTATCATCAAAAATATATTCAAAAGTAAGATTGTGGAGTCATATTGTTGTTCTATTTTTAATTTTATTGAAAAACTTCCATATTGTTTTCCATAGTGCCTGTAACAATATAAGCAATGCATGAGGGTTCCCTTTTCTCCATAACCTTACCAACAGTTTGTCTCTTGTACTTTTGAAACTAACAAGTATGAGATGATAGCTCACTATGGTTGTAATTTGTATTTTTCTGATGATCACTGCAGTATGTTGAGTATCTTTTCATGTACCTCTTGATAATATGTATGTTTTGCTTGGAAAAAGGTTTATTTTGTTTTCTGCCATTTTTTTCTGAATTGTTGGTTGTTGTTTTGTTTTTGATACTGAGTTTTAGGTTTATTTATCTATATATATCAAATGTTAATCCCTTTTTAGTTGCCTTGCAAAACTTTTCTCCCATACATAGGTTGTCTTTTCATTTTGTTAATTCTTTCTTTGCTTTTTTTTTTTTTTTAGGATGATGATATCTTCATTTTCCTTGGACTCCTAGATCTGACTTACAAAGGACTTTGCAGCACTTTTTAAAATTATGTTTCTGTGAGCTTTATCCTTGGTAAAGTCATATTCCCACTCTTTTCAATGACATCACATGGAATCTCATGATTCTAAGAAATTCATTAGCCCCATCTTCCAAATCTATTTTGAGTGATATATGGTATCCTATTTAGTCCTTTGAGCTAGAATTAATACTAAAAATATTACAGATAGTTAAAAAAAGATCTTTAAAGATATACCTGAAACAAAAAAAATCATTGCTTCTTTTTATAAAATATATTTAGATTTCTAATTTTCCTTTGTCTTTTCTAAAAAGAACAATTTCTGTACTGGAAAGAAGAGCATAGACAGATTCTAGCTGCAATGATGTATGAGACATAAATAATCAATAAAAGAGATTATTTGAATCATTTTCACTGAATTTCTTCTCCCTGAATGCATTGCCTTGTTATAGGAATAGAATTGTTCACTCTTTATGTTAGATCACATGGACAGTAGCATATTTCTGTAGTTTATCATGTAGTGCTTTTATTAAAATCATTCAGTGGGTTCCTTCACTGTATAAAGAACTTTTCCCCCTCTGCTTCTTTTTATTTCTTTAATCTCATTTTCTGTCAGTCCTATTTACATCAAAGCCAACCTATTTCCCATAGTGCCAAATATATGTTGTCACTGTAATACTTATACAGCACATTTTTATTTAGTTTATTGGTCCTCCTCTCATAAGGTCTTTATATTAGAAACCTCCTCTTCTAGACTAATGGAGAGGCTATGTATTTCAAAATGATAAGGCTCTAAGTTCTACTCCTGATTTTTCCTTTTAGTAGACTTGCCAAAGGTGATTAGCCAAGTTGGTTTTTTGGGTGGAGGAGGAAGATATAGATGAAATATCTGTGGCTCAATGATTAAGCCTGCATGAATTTCCTAGTTCTGGGTGTTGTGATATGACTATCAATTATGAGTTTTCTTCAGAAGAATGTACATCACTTCCTCTGATACTTTTAAGAACCAGATTTTCCTTCCCTCCACTTGTTAGATGGAAATGATTGTGAGATTGTAAATTCTGGCAAGGGTTTTGATGTCTCATTCAATATATGGTGAAGAGATGCCAGATGATGAGAAATGAATTATGTTCATTTCTCTTTCCTGTTTTATTAAGAATAATTATGTAATGGTTATCTCCAAAGATGGCTGCCAGTGATTTCCTAATACTTGGTATACATTTATCACTCCTCACATCAAGACACAAAGCATATTTGCCTCTCTTTGAATCTACTGTCTTGAGTGACTTTAACTAATAGAATGTGACAGGAAAGATGGTATAGTTCAAGATGCAAGAGGGTCAGATACCTTTTACTTCCTGCTTCTTGGGAAACCAGTCACCATACTGTGAGACGTTCATGCCACATAGAGAATCCACTCAGACAACAGGCAGGGAAGTTTCCAACACACAAAGGAACTGATCCTCATTTGTTGATTTGCTCTCATATCCTCAGGCAACATAGCCCTGCTATCAATGATGGGAAGCAGGAGCATCATCTGTTAACTCACAGAATCGTGAGTAAATGTAAAGTGGTTGTTGATATGCACTGAAGAACTTCTTGTTTTTTTGACTGATAATCTTTTGAGTCAACTTTTTGAACAGTGAGAACTCTAAGCATTGTATGTACTTGGTAATACAGGTACATTTGCTTAACTGTCATCAATGTTTGTTTCATTATCTGTGAAAAAAGGGTGTAGAAGCCTACTGAACATATAGAAGTTGTTTTAATTCAATGAAACAGTGATTGAGTGTTCCTTTTCTAGTGTATGGTATGTGGTAGACAATCAATTTCATCTTATTGAGTAAATATTAACCTTTATCAAACTACAAAGAATTACTCAAATAGGAAAGACTCAACCTCATCTGTAGTCAAATAATGCCAAATGATATGATAGAGTACATTCCAGCTCTGTACATTCTACCTGATTGACTAGAAATTAGAGTTACATTTTGTCACTGTATTCTGAGAACTTTAGACAGCTCACTTTCACCACTGCATTCATTTCAACATATTTTCCTCTATGAATTCCTTCTCCAGTTCTGTATAACATGTTTATTCTTGACATTCAGCGAGAATGCTGAGAAGATATTCCCTATTTATTTTGTTCTCAACAATGTATTTCACATGTGTATCCCTTTTCCATGAACTGTGGAATTATTCACAGACTAGTTGTTAATTTAACATTTGGTGTGGGCTGCTCTATTATTTTAACTATCCTTTATAAACAATTTAATCCCTCATAAACTATCATTTATATTTTTTCCATATCAAGGTATATCATAGTAAGAACACAATTTATAACAAACTTTAGCCCATGGGTCAAAGAAGACCATCTGTCTTGTCAATAGTGACTAATCAGATCATAGACACATTCATCTCTTTAGAAATTGTTTAGAACTGCCAATCCAGAGGGTCAGAGTTGAGCTGCTGTGACAGAGATAAGCTAGACCAGGGAATCAGCGTTGTTTATTATCTGACTACTCTAGAAAATTTTGCTATCTCTTGTTGAACAGTTTGGTTTGGCAACATTTAAAAGAATATAGATTTGCCAATGTGAGCTACGATGACAATGAAAGGTCTGAGAATTATGTGACATGTTAAGGGAAAATATACAGGCTGCTTTTATCTGGAAAAGAGAAGTTTTAAGGAAGCCATGAAATAAAAAAAAATGAGATTTGAATGATATGCATCGCTTCCACTCACAAGTATAGGGGAATAAACCAAGGAGCTACTTAACAAGGCAACCTGGAGTTTCTATGGGTGGTGGCAATTGCATACCTTTGGTCTCAGCAATATACTAGGGAATGGATGCCAAAGAAATGCTTTCTAGTGTTCAAAAAAGGTCACAGTCAAGGAGATCAACTGGGGTTTTTGTTTATGATAGACAAAGCTAGAAAACCATTTTTAGCAAAGATAATGGTCTAATAAATTGTTGCATATATTTACACATGACATTTTAATTGAGCAGATGTAGCCATTAAAAGAGTGAAGTAGTTCTATATTTCTAGTACCAGAAGGCTTGTCAAGATAGGTTATTATTCTGTGATACAATTTTATGACACTATGTATTTTAGGAAACATATTTGCACGTCTATAATTAAAACTGTTAAATTGCAAGTCACAGAAACTCTCGAATTATGGTGGCTTAAGTGAGATGAAATAGATTGTCCTTCTTTTGCAGTCAGTCAGGGCACCCAGGGTTGACAAAAACAGGGCTCCATGTTCAAGGGTATTACACTCTTTTTATCTGAGGCTGAACCTGGTGAATTTGAGCAGTAGTGGCATCTGTTTTCTAGGCAGCATATTGAAGAAAGAGGTGGCATTCAAGGAGGAGTTGATTATATGTCACTTAAGAAGTTAAATTTGCTGCTATGCAAAAGAAAACACAAATCACTACAGAGGTCACAGATGGAGACAAGATAAACAGGATTATTTGTTAAATATCAAGGGTTTTCTAACAGGAAGTGGGTCACAGAATTAAATAACAGGCAAAGAGAGGCTATTAAAGATTCAAGGACCAAAAATATTTAAAGCTATAAGGAAAGTCAGAGATAATCTTATTGGACTAAGTCATTTAATCTATTTTATTGAAGTCTCAAAGAGAAAAATGAGAAAAGCTAATATTTTAGAACTTTGAAAGATGTTCATATTTAAGCCAAAAGTTTTAAAAAATTGTGTATGTCCTTACAATTTTTTACTCATTTTAAATTATTTCAAATATTATTAGATTAATATAATATACATATTATGAAGATATTCACCAAAAAATAAATTAATAAGAATTAGCTAGTGTTAAATAAACACTAGTAAAAAACATTGCTAACTACTATGACTATACTATTTCAAAGATAACACATAAGTTTCAGTCTTTGCAAATATATAAATATACATGCATATATGTGTATTCATACAGCTTCTAGAAGCAAACATTCCCAGGACAGAGGAGATAATAAAACCTCAATTCCTTGGGCCCATCAATTTGGCAGTCACATCTACCTGATGAGCTTTACCAATATTCATAAGAGCACCTAATCATTATAATGTTTCCTATATAAACCACCATGCCAATGCATTGTGATTTCCTGATAGTAAATGAAAAGTTTCCCCTGTTAGCCCATGTATGTTATGGGGTTCTATATTCCCTATGTATATTGTATATTAAGAGTGACAAATGACCTCTCAGGCGGAGGCTGAGTGAAGGTATGAGATTTAATCTATATCATAAATATCTGTCAGGCTAATCTTTTTCCTTTGATTTCTCTTTGAGATAAAATAAATCAAAGTTGATACTCAAAATTTTCATTCTCTCTGTGGTATGTGTATACCAATGAAGGCAGCAATTTTCCCAACTGCAATCTTCAAATTAGAATTCTACTTTATGTAACAGGGTTCAACTAAGAATCAGAATCAATACATACTTAAGGGGAAAGTTTTTTGAGGAATTGGCTTACCTAATTGTGCAGCCAGCTAAGCAAGCCCAAATGAAATAGTACTAAATTCACTTAAATAAGTTCAAAGCAGCTCTACAACAGGGTCTAAGGTAAGTGATATCAGTGTCAAGACAGATTCAATCAACATCAAAGGACAAGTCCCAAGGTAGGAAACAGTTCACTGTCAGTGGGTTCTTACCTGTGAACAGAATTACAAGATCACTTAGGCTCAGGGTCCCAAAACAATAGGGTATTTAAGAAACCGGAGATTGAGGAAAAGGGAAGTCTTGAAGGCCAGTGTGACAATAGAGAGTCACTACCCCAGATAGCATCTGCAGTGTTCAAAACTTCAAACAAAATCACTCTTGGAAGATGAGGTGACACTGCAGCAGCCCATACAGAAGTTCAAAGGTTGAACTGGATGCTGGACCAGACAGAGATGGACTCATTAGCACCAATAGGGGGTGCTGGAGAACCAGGGGCTGTGGTTAGCTCTTTGCATTCTAGACAAAGCCCAATGGTGCTCCCTGCAGGTGATGTCAGAGAGAAGGCAGGAGACAGGTGAAGTGACTGAGTCTATGTGAGGGACTGTGAAAGTGCAGAGGTCTAGAGGTCTGGAGGTGTGGAAGTACACAGAGGACTTCTGAGTCCTACAGGGGTCCGAGATGTTTCTCTTATATTCAGAAGTTATCAGCTGAATTCTTCTGTGAAGGTGGTCCCATGAATGCTTTCTTCTTTAAGGACTGTTCTCGATTCTTCCCAACAAATCCTTCTAGCTGCTGAGAAAAGAATGGTTTTTCCTTGAAGTTCAGGAGAAGAATGAATCAATTGGTTCTTCATACCTCCTTCAGGGTGCCCTACTCTACACACTTGACTGGGTCCTTTCCTATTCTAAGTGTCTGATTGGGGCTGTTTAGCACCAATTAGTTCATTTTTCCAGTTTTCTTTTTTTTTAAATTTAAATAATATATATATATATTTCATATCATTGTAATCCCCAATATTTTCCAGTTTTCAATCCAAATAATTAACTAATGAAATGAACTTGAACCTGATTGGTCCATTTAACTCACACTTAATTCATTTATTTAGGGTCCTAAAGCCATTATAAAAGGAGAAAAACCCAGTCCAGTCTGCACTAAGGTCAGGGTAGGCTCATAGACATCTTGGCCCTAGGGAGCAACAACTGGAGGTAACCCCGTGAGATGATGGCTTAAGTGAAATGGAATTTATTGCCCTTCTTGTACAGTCAGGCAGGGCACCCAGGAGGTGAGGGAGAGAGGATGCCTACAGGTGGTGAACTGAGGCAGGCAGGACTAAGTTCCAGCAAAGCTACTTTGGCCCTGGGTTTCTGGGCAATACAGGGATCCAGATACACAGCTACACCTGCCACAGGGCAAGTGGGCAGGAAGGGAGGATCATGAGCAGAATCGAACACCATGGGACCGGCTAGTTTGTTGTCTATACAGACTGTTGGGGGGGGGGATCTTTGGAAAATGGGGGCAGTAGCACATGTAGCTGCTGATTAAGGTCTCTGGGCTCAAGGAAGACCTAAACTATCTTTATAGGAACTTCCAACTGATTAAATGATTAACATCCCAAATAATCACCCTTTTAATGAATTAAAAGTCAGGCTAATGAGGGCTTTAAATAAAAAACAGACCAGGTAAAGAGAACAAAAATGAACTTTAGAACTATCAGATCAATTAGTGGGTACCAGAAGGGAAGGAAGTAGGGGGGTAGATAAATTGGGAAAACAAGGACAATAGTATGGTGATAGATTTGGACAGGATGGATATCTATGAACCTAATATTGTATGTACATACTTTGCTCCTCAACCATGAACAACTGAACCTTGTATAATATTATAATGTTCTTTTAAATAAAAAATAGAAAAAATAAAGACTACATCTTCAAAATCTTCAAAATTCATAGGTGTAGCTGGATTAGTGTTTGCTTGAATACAGAGGGGAGGGGTGTGTGTGTGTATGTGTGTGTGTGTGTGCATGTGTGCACACATGGACGTGCATACTGCTAAAGTCATGTTGTTTTATATATTCTAACTCTTATGAGTGATAACTCTTGGAGCTCATCTTAGTCAGAAACAAACCAAAAAGATTGTTCTGAGGCCATATTCTGCTTAGCCAAGTTGGCACATTGCAAAACTAAGGCACTATGCTTCACACAGATAGTTATTTATCAGGTCAGTGTGAGAAAGACTTGAAGTTACCAGACTGTGTGCTAACTGTGAAGTCATACAATCACTGTCTAGTTAGCTGGTTTTCACTATAGCAGTTATGGAAAAGCTATTCCACTTCTCAATTACTTTATTTATTTACTATTTTTTATTTATTTACTTACTATTTTTAATTTATTTACTATTTTTTATTTATTTACTATTTACTAAAGCTATTCCACTTCTCAGACAATTACTTTATTTATTTATTTATTTATTTGTTTGTTTGTTTGTTTGTTTGTTTATTCAGCACAACCTTCTCAGACCAAAGCACATTAATAGACTCTAAGTAGGCTGTACTTAATATTTAAAGCAAAGATGCACTCACAGGTCACTCAGCACAAATAACTCTAGTAGTACCATAGCATACGGGATGCATTTGAAACATGCACTGTATTTAGAAGAACCTAATATTTTTTCCTTTTGATATATGACCAAACAAAGAAAATGAAAATGAAAAAATATTCTTGAATATTCATTCAGGTATATGTTTCATATATTTCTAAATAATAGACTTAAATAATAAAAAATAAAGTTATAACTTTATTGAATACCAATGGGTCCTGTTCATTCAGATGGAAGAGTTTGGTCAACAAGGTGATATACTTTGTAAAATATCTTATCCCTTTTATCCTTGGGCCATCACCTACTATTCTCTGGTGACTGCATTAAACCTCTGTGTTATTGCATTTCCCATTGATATTTTATGCAGACTAATTTTTTTCTTCTAACTTATTTTATATTTAAATTAAATTTTTTGTGTTTATTGCTCAAGGAATAGATTCTATTTACAAAATTATTTGACTATTTTATGGTAGATGGAATATGTTATAATTCCTGTAAAAATTATTGGTCATATTTTGTTTCATGTTCTTTTTTCCACTGGGTGACTGTGTTTTTAGGAATAAATTAAGGTAGAGATAAGAGATTTGCTTTGGTGTTAAATCCATAGACCCTGATATGTAATTGTTTTTGCTTGAATCCTAAACTTTCAACTAGTTGTAATATCTCTAGTTGTTTGAGCAGTAAAAAAAAAAAAAGTAAGATTGTGAACAAATGATATCAAAGACATCATGCTGGTGATGGCTGAGAAATAATAATCATGCAACAAATATTAGTTAAATATAATTCACTTAGTTGAAATCCCAGCTTTAGTAAAGAGAACATGATTAAATTTATAAATATTATTCACACTGAAATATTAAATGGTATTTAGCACATCAAAATTGTTCAGAAATCCCGCTGAGCACCAAGTATTCCTTTTCATAGTGTCTGTTGGCTCCCACTGGGGGCATAAAATGAATCCATAGTCCTGATGATATTATTTTGGATTTGGAATCCATAATGAATGTTGCATATACAATTTTAGAAATGATCAAGGCTAGTGCTGGAAGAAATATTAGAGACCATTTAGGGTCCAGTCTTATTTAGACTGGAAAGTAAAGGCTCAAGCTCAATGACTAACCTAAACCCAGGGAACTGGTACCAGACGAGATAAAAACATAGGTCTTTTCAATGTGAAACTGACTGTAATCAGTTATTACAACAGGAAGGATGGTAAAGATATGGTGCTTTCAATATTTTAGACTGGAAAATAAACCTGAACTTTTACTGAAGATAAATATCGCCATGACATTTTAAAAAGAAATTTCTTTCCTTCCATTCTTTTGTGATGCTGTGATCCATTTCTTTTGAAGGCATGGGGTGGTCAATTTTGTATTGCTTTCCATCTACCCTTGGTTGCCTTTCACCTTTATCCTTTGTTCTGTATTGCTTGCTTTGTCAGGCATGCCATTATTAGGAGGGATGGATTCTAATTTTAAGAGGGAGTCTTCAAAGGCAGTATAGGTGACTATAATTGTAGGTGCTTAATCAAATGGGGACGTCAAAATACATTGAACTTAAGAATATTTTGCTTCATCATTTAATTTTAGGAAGTAGAAAATAAATATGTATGGTCATTAAATTTGGGTAGAACTATTTTTATTTGTCTGTTAATTTTTCTTTCACTTGAAGTGTTTTAGCTCTAGAAAATCTACATAGGAAAGAAAGAAGTTGCTGGATAGCATCATCTGAATTATTCTGCCATATAGCATCTTTGTATCTCCCAAGGTGCTTATTGCAAATAATTGATTGTCATTCTAGCAAGTTAAAACAGAAAGGGATTGGTTGTGGGGTATAGTGATATTTATATACTTTTTATGGGATTGCCAGACATCCAAGCTTCTATACTATACCATGACATGGGATTTCCTGGGAAAACTCAATGCTGATTCTGTTCTCACTTCTCAGTACTTATGAAACTAGGGACTGAGCTTTAAAGATCTCTGTGGCCACCACCACCCATGATCACAGGAAAGCCTGAGGGGCTTAGTGCTGAGTTAAGACTCTATAGATGTGTCTATTCAGCAGGTGTTGGTTCAAATGCAGAATTCTTCACTTTAGGGGAGACTGAAATTCTCCAGACTATCCCTGGGGACATACTATAAGGAGATTGGAATGAGTTTGAATTCAGCATGGGTGCTAAGAGGTGAGACAATGTCATACACATGTTGCCTGGAAAAAAGAGTAGGCTCTAAGGAACCCCTTTATTTCTCTCTATAGTTATGCTAGTCTGGACAAGTATTAGCATGCATACTATTTGGGATAGGAAAGTGACTGAGCAACTAAAAGATGTTCTTTTATGAGATACGCTTTGAATATAAATAGGGGAAATTTTGACTAAATTGCATTATGTACTTTGGTTTATATTCAATCAATAATTCTTTAACTCTAGGAGTATTGAGTGACATTAAAGTATAGGCAGTCCTTCCTTGGCATAATTCCAACATGCACAGTCATACTGAATAATACAATGTGACCGAAATTTCAGTAACCCATATAAATTAACTGTGTGTAATTGCATGAGGCAAGCAATTCACTGATTGCTCTTCAATTCACAAATCATCACATAAACAACTGGACTCGCAATCACTGGCCAGCACAGCATTTCTTTCAGTGCAGTGTGCTGGTGACTGACTGCTTGGCACCTTTTCTTTAGTTCACAACCAATAAGAGCAAAACACGTTGCTTTCTTGACATCAGCAGTAACCACATGTAACATTTTGCAGAAGCCTTACACAGAAGAGGAAATTGGCCAACAAAGATAAAAACTCAACGGAGAAACAAAATTGAGAGTGTAGGAGTTAAGTCCTTATGGAAAGTAAATGGAGTTCCAGGAGGACTAACTGGCGTTGGAAATGCTGACCTGCCAGCATTTCAGAGGGTCTTAATGACAGAACTCACTGATCTAAATGAAGAAAAGAGTTGTGATGAAAAAGATGATATCTCAGAGGAAATGACATAGGAAAAAACTTCACATTAGAGGAACTCTTGAAGATGGCTCATGACATTAAAAGTGTAAAGGAATAAATGTTGCAGGCAAATCTAACTTAGAAAGGATTATGACAGTTCACCCATGTGTAGAACAGACACTCACTCCAGATTGCAAATTTTATCATGGGAAGAAAGCAAGAGCTGTTCAGATTACTCTTGATTTTTTTTTTATCAAAGAAAATAATTTAATTCTCTATGTTTTAATTTCAGTGTACTGAATACATATTTTTACACTTCTTACTTTCATATATACTTATAACCAACAGTAAGAAGGTTTTATATATTTGACAAAGGAGTTAAAACATCAATGGATAACTGCATTTCCCCCCACTTGTTAGTAAGGTCATTTTGCATTTATATAAACATTACTTACTACTGGTTACAAAGATACTGTATGTACTTAAAATCTAGAAAACCATCATTTTTTTTTGCAGAGACGTTAGACACAATATTACAACTTAAGAAACTGCTTGCCATGCGGTTCCTGCTTGTCTACAGAGTATTTTAAAAAGAGTCAGAGAAAAGAAAATTACTCTAATCAGTGATGGCTCTAATGGAAACAGTGTCCCCTTAGATACAGTGCTACTGAGCAATGCCAGCCTGGTGAGGAGGAGGGGCCAGGGCTACTACTAGCATGGCCTCCCTATGTGGCTTGCAAAGATAGCAGTATGCAGGGCTGGGCCATAGGATCTGCTGCTCTCCATGGAGAAGCCAGGAAAAGCTTCTTGATTATGGGTATTCATCATGTCTTAAAGGTTAAACTAGGATTAGGGAGAAGCAATTGGGCTGAGTCATGAAAATGCAGGGTCACAATCTGTCTTTCATTTACACTTTCTGGTATTTTGTCCACCATGGTTTTTTTTTGTATTAATATTAACTTTTAAAAATATCTCAAAGATTCCTGATGTTTGGCATCCTCTCTTAACTTTTGTATTCCATCTACCTCATTCTATTCCCCATACAACTTCAAAAGGCAGTTTTGCACCTGCAAGTGCTGATTCACTCTACACAGAAAGGGACATAGCTGGCCAGGACTTAAGGTCCTCGAGGGACAGTATTATTCTGTTTATTTTCCTAAAGTCACTTGTTGCTGTACATTTAAAATATAGGCAATTTTCATGATTGAATTGTTGTCACAAATGACAAGAAAATATGTTAGCCAAAAAAATCAGAAATTGTATATTTGATTGTAATTTTAATGCAAACTAGATATTTTTTTGTTGTGCTTAGAAAGACTACCTTGTCACCCAAGTAGAGTTGCTGGATTTAGTAAATAAAAACATGAAAAAAAGCCCATTTAAACTTGAATTTTAGATAAAAACAAAGAATTTGTTGGTAGAAGCATGCTCCATGAACTTTTAGGATAGATTTTTGCTTAAAAATTCATGCTTTACTGGAAAGTAAGAACTAGTTTTTGTTCAGTGTTTCAGCAGAGAACCCCACTCCCTGCATAGATGTATTGGTTTAGGGAAGGTAGATTCCCCATCCTTAGTTGTGATTGCTGTATGCACATCTGCTGAAAGACACGGATTAATGCCCTGAATGGGAAGTGATTTTGCAATCAATAGATTTATTTGCTTTCTGACTTTTAGTCACCAATGTTGTGGCTCTTCAGTCTTTGAATAAAATAACTTATTTCAGTTGATATGCTCTTAATTTTATATAGTTTTAATATCAAAATTTCTTTCCTCTAGAATTTCAGCACATTAGTATTAGACTAACAGATATCAGGTTTTACTTTAAATTCTTGCCATGGCTGAAGGTACAGTCATGTGAAACCAAAATAAGAAATCAGTCATCCAGTTCCCACTCAATAGTGATTGTGTTCTTGCACATGATCCATTAAAGTACTAATTTGAAGCGACTGTCCTGGTTTACATAATGATACTGACCCACAATGTGCTTTGAAATGATGGCACATTTTGTTTCTGTCTTTATACCATTTATCTTTATCTTTATCTACCCACCTACACTATCTATGTATCTATGTATGTATGTATGTATGTATGTATGTATCTATGTATGCATGTATGTATGTATCTATCTTTCTATCTCTATCTATCATCTATCTAATCTATCATATTTCACATTAGTAGTATAATTAATTGGATAGCTAGTAATTGATTTGCTATTAAAATAGAGGCAGAGGGTTTTTTTCTTGTGTTTACCATAGTGAGTTGTGCTTTCTGTTTAGAGTAGGGAAATCTGGTTGTATTTTCTACTCACCATTTTGTAATTGAAATGAGTTATATACTTCTATTTAGCTTGCAGATTTTACAGAGGCTATCCTAAAGCCACACAAGGTGTGACTGTGAATTTGGGAGGGTTATCGTGATGCCATCTTTCATCTGATTGGCCCTTTTGTCTCAAGTTGCTTGGTGTCACTCCCACCTGGCATGAAGTTTAAGCTATATCTAGTCTAACTGGGTTTATTCTTGCCATTTAAATCCAGCATGTTGGAAGTAGTCAATGCTTTCTCCTGCTCCTTTTTTTCTGGTCTTTACACTGAGTGACAGGAAGCCACTCAGTGGCTGCTCCTTATTAGTGTATTCCATAGTCTGGATTTCATCATATCCCTAGATTAGAATTGAGAGCCCAGAAATAAAACCACATGTATATGGATAAATAATTTTTGACAAAGGGACAAAAAACATACATTGGAACAAGGAAGGCTTTTTCAATAGTGTTGGGAAAACCGGATCAAGACATGCAAAAAAAAAAAAATGGACCAGGAGTCCTGGTCCAAAAAATGGACCAGGAGCTATGGTGTCACTGGATCAATCTGTGGGGTTGGGCACTTGTCTAATATGTATGGTCTTTAAATAGGTATGCAGTCAATCAAGGATCCTGACAACATGTTAAAGATACAATCAGGAGTCCTCTGATTTTTATAGTTTGATTGTGGGGGAGAGAAGCATTACAAATAATTGGCTACATTGTTGCTATTTAAAGTTAGTGTTCTGGATTGAGCTGAAGTAAGGGTTAAAGGTGATCTTTTCAAGACTTCTAGGAAAGAGGCCAGGACAGCACAAATAAGCAGTTTGCTTACTGGTTCACAGTGTACTACAACTGATCCTTGTTTCATATCTGAATTTCAACACTGAACACCATGCCCTCTGAGTTTTGATTGTGAGATCAAATTTTGCTTTTATTGTAAATACCATGAGGATGGGGTGAACTGAATCTCTTTCCCTTCTGACTGTGAGCAACTAAAGAACTAAATAACCCTTCGCAATAACCAGGCAAAGAATAGAGCTCATAGTAAGAGGAGGTTCCTTGTGAGATTGATTAGATCTGGTGGGAAAAACTCAAGTCTGGCAAGGTTCGAGCAGTCATGTAGTTTAGACATTGAGCAAAATTGTCCCACTGAGCTGAACAATAAAAGTCAATGGAATTTGGAGGAAGGTTGTTCTAGATCCTTGAACTTCCTTAGCAAGAACTAGCAATGTGGAGAGTTTTCTCTCTTCCAAAAACATCTCCTTTAAAATTTTTTCCTAAATTTTAAAAAGTAAATTGTAGTCACTGCAGTTCTCCCCCCATTTATCACCTGTGAACTGTCATCATATTCTCTAGTGTTCATTCCTTTGCTGTTTTGCCTATCCTCTCTCCCCTGTCTTTGCTGTCTGGTTCAACTCTATGATCAGTTTGCTGGTTCTGACTTTTTCTTGACCTTTTATTGATTTCTCTATATTCCACATATAAATGATACCATTCGTTATTTATCTCTGGTCTTTTGAACAGTTTTCTAACATAGCATAAACTTGACAACTTTTAAAAACATCTTTTCCAAGGAGCAGATAATAAAAAATAAGACAGGAAATACATGGTACCTGAAGCCTATGATCATAAAGAACTTGATGGCATTTTCTAAAACTGAAGTCTTATTTAAAAGAAATAAAGTCTTGGCTAAGGACTGTCCTCACATTTCCCACAGGGATCATTTATCTCCTCTCTGAACTGGATCTGGGGGTTTAGCAGTGAGATATATCAACAATAAATCAAGCTTCCCTGTGAGTTCTGGGCTTTCTGGAGTTGGGACCTAAAGGAATGTGAGAAGACTTTGTTCTTTCTGAGTCCAATCAATCAAATTCCACTCAACTATCTCTTGATGATTTCATTATGTCATTTACAGTAACTGGTGTGTTGGATTTTAGGGGGGAAGGGACTACTTCAGTGACACTTAATTCATATCTCTCTGACCAGACCTAAGAAAATGCCCAGAGTATCTTTGACTTTTACTGAGTGATTTATTCTGGATTATGAAAAATGACTATGTTGGATATGATTTACTTTCAAATACTTTGGATAATTAAAGGACTGTGTATGTGCACACACACATCATTCACTCTATCCCTTGGATTAGTTAATTAGCAATTGTAGCACTCCGACTAGAGATACATACTCCAGAAGCAGTGGGTAAGCATGGGAAAAACCAATCAAATTCCAATAAGTCCCCAGAGGGGACTATGAAAGTGTGCCAGTTCACTTTATTTCCAATCAATCTTACAAATTAAAACGTTTGCATAGTGGATGTTGGTAGAGCAATTCATGTTCAAGACATGGGGGTTGACTTGAAACTTTTTTTTCTAGCTATGTCTGGATATAATTAATGTATAATTAATATATAACACACAACACATAACATATAACTGTGTAAATTTATGGTGCACAGCCTATTGATTTGGTATTTCTATGTTGCAATATGCCTACCATCAGTGTCAGTCAATATACCCTTTATGTCATATATATCCTTTCTGTTTTGCAACACAGGGAAGAAGTGTGTAGGGGAAAAAGCACCTGAAATCATGCCAGTTCCAAGCCTGCACTCCCACTGCCTTCCAAGCTGTGCATGCTTCCTAACACACACACACACACACACACACACACACACACAGACCTCTGGGCACTCACTGAACTCACTTTCCCTGCTAATAGCTTCTTTCTGCATAGGCTGAGGAAAGAGGTCACATAGCTTAGAGAAAGATGAATACTTTTCATTATTCACCATGACTAAGTGGGATTTATCCCATGGGCACAAGGATGGTTCAACATCTGGAAATCAATTAACAATGCACCACATAAACTAAGAGAAAAACAAAAACCACTTGATAATGTCAATAGATGTAGAGAAAACATTTGACAAAATCCAGCATCCATTCATGATAAAAGTCCTTGAAAAAATGAGGATTAAGGAATCATACCTCAGCATAATAAAAGCAATCTATGACAAGCCTATGGCAAACATCATCCTAAATGGAGAAAAAATAAAATCATTCCAATTAAGCTCTGCAACAAGGCAAGGATGCCCACTCTCCCCACTACTTTTTAGCATTGTAATGGAAGTTTTAGCTAGGGCAATAAGGCAAGAGAAAGAAATAAAAAGGATATAAATAGGAAAAGAAGAACTGGAGCTATCATTATATGCAGATGACATGATTCTCTATATAGAAACCCCAAAAAAATCCACGGAAAAACTACTTGAAATAATAAACCAGTTCAGTAAGGCAGCCGGATACAAAATCAACACAGAGAAGTCAGTAGCTTTCCTATACACAAAAAACCAAGAAGAGGAAAAAGAAATTAAAAAAGCCATCCCATTTACCATTGCACCAAAAACAATTAAATACCTGGGAATAAACCTAACAAAGCATGTGAAAGATCTATAAAAAGAAAACTTTAAAAAGCTGCTAAAAGAGACAGAAGAAAACATAAGGAAATGGAAAGACATTCTCTGCTCATGGAATGGAAGAAATAACATAATCAAAATGGCCATCCTTCCAAAAGCAATCTATACAAATTCAATGCAATTCCTATAAAATTCCAATGACATTCTTTAAAGAGATAGAAAAATAATTACAGAAGTTTATATGGAATAACAAAAGACCTTGAATATCAACAAGTCTCCTTGTCAAAAAGAGAATGGAGGGCCAACTATCCCAGACCTCAATTTATACTACAATGCCATAATAATTAAAACAGCATGGTACTGGTACAACAACAGATAATCAGACCAATGGTGCAGAATTGAGTGCTTGGAAATAAAACCACACATATATAGTCAACTAATCTTTGACAAAGGGGGGGGGGGAACTTGCATTGGACCAAAGATAGCCTCTTCAATAAATTGTGTTGGAAAAATTGGACTAAGACCTGCAAAAAAAATGGACCAAGAAAACATCCTCACACCTTGTACAAAAACCAATTCAAAATGGATAAAAAACTTCAATGTCAGACCTGAAACTATAACATACATAGAAAAAAACCTGGAAAAAACTCTCCAGGAAGTATAATTCAGAAACCCCTTACTGGAAAAATCTACTGATGGCAAAAAATTGAAGGAAAACATAAACAGATGGGATTACATCAAACTAAAAAGCTTCTGTACAGCAAAAGAGACAACAGAAAAATCTAAAAGAAGCCCAACTGAATGGGAAAAAAAAATTGCCCTCCACAAAGTGACAAGGGTTTAATAACGAAGTTCCAAAGGAACTCACACAATTAAACAAAAGCAAAACAAGAAGCCCAATCATAGAACTAAAAAGAAACTCTCCAAAGATGAAATACAAATGGCCAATAGGCACATGAAAAATTGCTCAATGTCACTAGCAATAAGGGAAATGCAAATCAAAACCACAATGAGATACCACCTTACACCAAAAAGAATGGTCCATATCCATAAAATGGGCAACAACAAGTGCTGGTGAGGATGTGGAGAGAAGGGGACACTCTTACACTGCTGTTGGGAATGTAAACTGGTCCAACCTCTATGGAAAGCTGTGTGGAGGACCCTTAAATTAATGAAAATGGAACTACCATATGACCCAGCAATTGATCTCTTGGGAATCTACCCAAAGGAGATGTCAGTGTGGGTATAAAGGGACACCTGTACTTGGATGTTTATTGCAGCACTGTTTATAACTGCAAGGACATGGAAGCAAATGAAATGCCCCCAAACAGATGACTGGATGAAAAAGATGTGGTATATATACACAATGGAATATTACTCATCAATTAATAATGACAAATTGGATGATTTTATGATAAGATGGATGGACTTAGAAGAATTCATATTAGCAGAAACAAGTCAAAAAGAAAAAGACAGAAATCAAATGGTATCACTACTATATGGGACATGGGAAAGATAAACAAAAATCCATGAAGAAAAGTCAAAACAAGCCAACAACCAAATTGAAGTATACAACTCGGGGGAGGGGTGGGACAGGGTGGGAACGGTGAGGGGGGGGATGAATCCCAGCGATCACAGAGATGTGAAATATACATATAAATAAATTATTTTAAAAAAAGATAAATGCTTTTTTCCTCACCACTGAACACTGTTACTGGTTGCCCGTTTTCCCCTGGCAAAACAGCTGAATAGATTATACTTTGACTGAGAATTATGCCCACTCCTTCCTGGATCAGGCGACTGCAGAACCAGAGTTTTCTTTCAGCCCCACAATGTTTTGATTTCTATGTATTTGTGGTATAGTTTGAAACTAGGCACTTTGACATTACCAGTTTTTTTTTTTTCCCTTAGAATTACTATGGCTAACCAGGGTCTTTTGTGGCTCTATATACATTTTAGGATTTTTTTTTAAAAATTCTGTATTAAACACTTTCGAGTTTTGATAGGAATAACCTGGAGACATGATCTCCTTTGTGTGAATAGGATATATGATTCTAGAGAGCATGACAGATTTGGCTTAGAATTCCCTTTAGTTCTCTGGTAGATTCATATGGAGAATTTTGCTCTCTGAATTTGAATAACCTTCAAACAGACTTACTATACAAAGTGGGACTCACAATCCTCCAAAGCTAGACAGTACAGACTTGAATGTGAGTGTCCATGTGCAAGGATATGCATCCATTTTTGTCTTCTTGTATGCATACCTTGCATATCTGAATCACATCATTCTTTCATTGTAAACAATATACTTACATATTGTTGTGACACTGAAAGACGAAAGGTCAGGAAACCTCATCCACTGCTTTCTATTAATGACTAGTAATAAAAAATGTGATGTTCCTGAATGACTTCTAGTTGGTTTCTGCCAGTATGTGTGAAGTGAACAAACATTTAGTGGCGTTTTCTCTTTCAGTAGCACCAGAGGGGAAAGAAATTTACTAATTAGAAGGATAACTGGGAATAACTGGAGAATAGATGTGGCATATCTCGAATTATTTTTTCTTTACTTTTAGGTGGAACTTCTAAAAGGTATTTGGTGTTTGAAGAATTTTCAAAAGAATTTTCCTTTTTATGTCTCATCTACTCTGACACCTTTTTTTCCCCTGGGAGCAATGTCAGAGAAGGGTATTTTGAAAGAAAATTCTGTTGCTGTGATTAAATGAAACATTCACAACCTATAAAAACAGTTCTATGTGGATGAAGCATAGTGCTGAGAGTGAGGTCAAAAAAAGGTTGGAAATGAATTTCCCCATGCCTATGTATAAGACACATTAAAAAATCTTATCTGCAAACTTCTCTGGAGTCTAAATACACCTAACAGACATTTATTTGATAACTTAATAAAATAAAATGATGTTTCATAGACATAGACAAACTTGGAAATTTGAACCTTTCCTATAGTTCCTCTAAGATTCATATTATATGAGCACTAACTAACGGATCAAGAAAAGCAAATTTATTAGGTAGGCAATAAAGATACTGAGAAGAGAACAGAAGAAAATTGCTTGGTTGAAATATATTTGTCTTTTCAGAATCTTGCCTGTTTGCTCATCTTTTGCGGGGGAACTCTCCAAGAAAATAATTTGTCTTACAACAGTCTCTTCTTCTCTTCCCTTGCTTGTGTATGCTGCTCATGTAGTAATACCAATAAAGAAAGAATGACAGTATATGAGCTTTCATTCCTCCCGGAAAATGAATTTTATCAGTGCCTTGTTACTTGCCATAGCACATTTGCAACCACTTCATTTGTTGGAAGTAGGTAATAAAAATAAGATTTCCTTTAACAAAATGGTATTCTGACATTCATAAAAATGAAACAGTAGAGTCAGTTAAGTGTCTTAGGAGAAGGCCACATGTCAATTGTAAGAATTTGAGTAATATAAACTACAGTGTCAAAGTGATTTGAGTAGTAACATGCAGATTTCTACCAAAAACGTAGAGAGAAGTAAACCATTCTTTTTACTGGAATGTACCCTAAGGAACCCAAATTCTATATGACTACACTGGATACGGCCAATTAAAACTAACAATTGGTTCAGTGTAGCTTGCTATGAATCATTTATGACAAATTGAAACTCATAGAAAAAAGATATTGAGCAAGAACCCCTGTAACTGGAAAATCTAGTTAATATTTTTTAAGTGCTGCAAAGCTAAACAAATTCTAGAACCTTAGAATAGGAAATTGCTAGACTAGTAAAAATTTTTTTAAATGATAAATCAAATTAAAATAAATTAGTCTGATTTCTATAATATTTTCTACCTATATGGATGTCACATTTATCTTTGTGATCTTGAAGCCATATTTTTTGATTGAAATTGTGGAAATTAGAAAATATTACCCATTTGTTTTATAGTGAAACCTTTTATCATTTGTCTTAATTTTCATGTATTGTTAATGAAGTCATAAAGGCTAGGTATTTCAAGATGCTCATTTATAATAAAATGTTTGTCTTTTTATCAACACAAAATGTGCAACATCTGAAGCTCAATGGTTCAGAACAAAACATTCATAACTTATGGATATTTGTAATGCCTTATAGAAGATTGTGATGCAGAGATTTATTATTTTTAATTTATCTAGTTGTTTTGCTTCTGGATTCCCTTCTAGCTTTTGACTCCTGATGTAAAATTGCTAATTTAGAAAATATCATAATCACAAGATAAAAAGAAGTTACTGTCGTAATGCCCTGTACCATATCAATAAAAATTCATTAGAGAATTTTTACATCTTTGTATTTTACTATTTCCCCTACTAAGCCGTAAAACTGCATTCAAGTACAATGAAGTGATTCATGAAGAACTATTGAATTTTAAAAGTAAAAGGAGGTCTAATTTCCTCATTTTATACTTGAGATAGTGTGCACTCTGTAGGTTAAATAAGACTAGCTAGGCAGGCTTTATTCATCTAAAACTTCTTTCCCTAAAGCTGTGTTCAATTAGCTGCTTGTGTCCAAGACACCCAAAAGCCCTTTGAATACTTTGATTGCTGGCTGTTCTTTATTGCTCCATCTGTGTGGGCATCTGCTCTGCATGTTTGATGCTCCTTCCCAGGGATCTCAAACTGTATTGCCCAGCTGACTCACTACTACAAACTGGCCAATCCATCCACTTGCTTGAGAGACTGAGTCCTGAGAATTACTTGACACAGGGCAGAGTAAGAGGTTTCCAAGGACTGTGGTTTTTGCTCGTGCTGCTTATTATCCTTGGCCTGTGGCTCACACATATATGAATACAATTCATTCTATTATTTTACTATTGAAAAAAACTGCTTTAAAATTATTTAGTTGTGTTTATCATGATAGCTTCAACAAAATGGCGCCTTTCCGTATTCATTTTCAGATTGATACACATTTACAATGACATTGAAAGGCTCTAAAATAAGGCATAAACCCAAATCTTAATTTTGATACAGCTTGATCAAAGATATAATCTTAAACATGAAATTGACTAGAGATGCTTTTAATTAAGAATTTATTGGCCTCAGAGTTTACTATGAATCTTATTCTTTATCTTTTTTAGGAAGTGAAGACAAAAGTCTTTTCAAAGAGCAGGAGCACAAAGATTTTTGATAGAATATGAGCACATGTTGTGAGATATCACATTTGGTTAGCTTTAGCTTTTTAATTTTATGAAACTAACAACCCAAAATTAAGTTATTTTAACCATGGACAGCAAGCATCAGGGATTTTAATAATATATTTATATACCCTTTCTTCCTTCTTCCCTCTTCCTTCTCCTTATTTTTGATTGATGCAATCCTTATCCATAGTTTGATATTGGAGTATGTCGTATTCTTGAATAAATTTGAGAATATTCTGTTTAACTATAAAGAAGAGAACACTTATAAGAATGAATAATTCAGACTCCAGGAAATAAGACAACTTTGAACTATGTTGTTATTAATCCATGTATTCCTTGACCCTCAAATATACCTAGTCTCTAAGTTGGGATACTGAGACTTCCAATAATAAGTTCAAATTAGAAAGTACATTGTGAATTACATGATTATGGATATGATCTGAATTCTATATACAAAACAGTAAGAGGAGATTGAGAGAGATATTCTGTTCACATAGATCTATCTCACCACTTTTATCTGAGTCAGTTACAGCAGTAACTGTTACAAGTACTTTTGAGTCTGCTAAGGTCAGAGCATTCTGTTCTCAGTCTTTCCATAGAGCACTTTTTTTTTTTTATCATTAATCATATTGAAGGAGAGATTCGGGAGGCCACAGCTTTATTAGGTGTTCACTTTGGGAATGAATGAGTTTGCTTCTTGGTTTTAAAGCATGAAGACATTGTCAGTGGATCTGTTGAAGGAAGAGAATGTAGAGAATGTGAAGAAGCAATGAAATTACTCACCCATGTGGTGTGACTACAAGTTACAGGTATGTATGTGCACGTTATGTGTGTATATGGATGTGTATGTATGAGAAAGAAAGAATTGCACTCTTACATATGTGTCTCAACTTGTATAATGGTTATGAAGTGTTTTTCTTGCTCTAAAACCCATTCATGACCTCTGATATCCAGGATAGCATATTAAAATTTATTATTTGATTTCACCTGTAAATAGTGAGTTAAAATGGAGCAGGTTCCCATATTTATGGGAAATGTCCTTAGACTGGTAGCAAGGATTCTTGTCACAATCAGTTACGATAGACACTTAACACATCTGATAGGTGTGATATTATGAGAGATATCAACAGCAGAAGGAATGGTCTGATAACAAACCTGAATGGAAAACAGTAATGTCTATGTGAAAGTTAAAAATTTAATAGTATTGGTAATAATAATAATAATAAATGATTGAATAAAATTAATAAGGTTTGTGCCTGGTATTGTTGTAAACATTCGCATATTCTTTATTGTTCACTCATTCACTCATTACTGTCCCCATTTTCTAGATTAAAAGTAAAAAAGTAGAAGAATAAAATCACAAGTAAGAATGTCAGAGCTAGACTTGGAAACTGGGCAATCTTCCTATGGAGACCCAATTCCTAGCACCCTATCATCAACTGAAAGTTCCTACTTAACTTCGGGATAGTTATGTGAGAGATAATATCTGTTAGTTAAATGAGACATTTCTTATAAAAAAAGAGAAATGGTTATATTTCATTACTAGTAAGTTAAGTTGAGGTATTTCAATAATACTATATTTTATAATGAATTTGACTAGTGTTTAGTATTTTTTTCAAGAAAATAAAATGTTTTAATCTTAAGAAGGTTCAGAATATTTCAACCCATCTTAAAGGTAAATGTGTATTATGACATAGAAGGATAATGAGAAATTTAACTTTACAACTTTCATCTCTAACATAGCTTTCAAATTATGTTCTTGCTTGCTTTGACAATTACATGGTATAGTAATAGATTTTTTTAAGGCATGAATAAAGAATCATTTTATAAGTCTATATTTCCTGTAGAAATATATACACTAAAGTGAATGTGGACTCTTTCTCTCTGTATTCAGATATTGCCCTGAGAGCCTAAACAGTTGTCGTGCTGACACAACATCAGGACATGTTAGGAATGAAACTGGTCTTAGGACCAATGTTGTTATGGGATGCGAGTGGGAAAAACAGGCTTAGGACCAAGGACAGCAATTGTCTCCTTTTACTCTCAGCAGCAGTTTTATTTTTGGGGAAGGGCAAAGAACAGGGAGTTAATATGATGCCCACTCTCTTCCAGCTCAGTTACAGTCTTGGTCATATGAATGTATAAATTTAGAAAAAAAAGTTTGGGCTTAGAATAAAGATGCTTTCTTTCATATTAGGAGAGGAGAGGAGTCTGGTTTTTAACAGAGCTTTTCCTTGTTCTCATTTTTTTCTGTTAAAGATGGAAAATACTTTCATTTCTCTCTTTTTACCTTAGTTTTCTCTTCATCTTAAAGTACTTAACAAATGGTTTGATATTTGTTAGGATTTTTGGGATATAAGCTATAATTTTCCCATTTGAGTTTCCTTTCAGTCTGCCTAATTGAAATTTGATATCCTGTATCAAGTGACTCATCTGTAACATTTATATCTAGCCATTTGGGCAAGAAGCCCTGCATAAAAACAATTATGTTGGGTGATTCCCAATCATCCACATGTAGCTGAAGGAGATATGTTTCTGTTAAGATTTCCAGATGCACATCAGAAAACGTAAAAAGCAAAACAGAAATTTCTGGTCTCAGCCAAAAGTCTCTTTTGAACAAAATTCTAAGTAACAACAATGTAAGACCTAAACCCAGGACTCTCAACATTTTGGACAGGATGTTTCTGTCATGAGGATGTTCATATTCTAGAGTGTTGTATTTCTCTGAAATGTACCACAGGAATGTTGTAGAGGTAGGTCTCATCCAAGCATCTATTTTCTTTAGAACCCCAAGGACCAACCATTTCCAATTCCTAAAAATAGAAGTTAATGAATCTAATAACTGTTTACACGAATATCAGTTTTCAAATCATCTTAGAAGTGCATCTCATTTCTTATTCCTGTTTAAGAGTGAAGGAATGAAGGCACAATGATAGACCCACAGCTTTCACACAAGTAGTAGATTTCAAGCTCAAGACTCTTCTAAGTGCAAAGCTCCTGTTAGAGACCATTTTGAGGAGTGATCAGTCAGTGGGGAACCCTTTGCCTTCAGATCCAGTCGGGCATCATGTCATTAGTTTTGTCTCACTCTTTTTCAGTTTTCTTAAAGTTATTTAATTCTGCAAAAAATAAACTTGATAATGCTAGACTTTGTAAGTCATGTATAATCTATGAGTGTGAGGGAAAGCTAATCAGTGTTATATGTAGATAGTACATATATTAATTATAAATATTAGTTATTATTACTAATAAAAATTAAATCATTCTTAAATTATTGAGAATGAAGGATATAAAGATAGGCTACTTGTATTTGGAGCCAAATTTCACCACTTGTAAAAAGTGAAACACAACACATTTATTCTCTGATTTGCTGCTTTATTTTGTGATTCACTGATTTATTTTCTCTATGCTGTTTTAAAATTCATAACAGATGATCAAGATGGAAACTGCCTTACTCATAGGGTCTTTATGAAATTAAATACCACATCATATGGGATTATATAAGCTACAATATTGAAACTAAATAAAGTAACAAAAAATAAATAAAACAATAAGCTATACCAACACATTAATAATTTATTATTATTCATGAAATGCAGTGATTTTTCTTCTAATTTCAGCTACATTTGCATTTATCCCGAATAATCTTATCCGATACAGTCTGTTATTAGTTAGGAATTTTGCTTGTATTTCGGAAAAAGCAACATTTGCCATCACACAGAAAGGAATTTTTGAACATATACTGTTAGAACAACGAAAAGGGGGTGGGTGTCTATTCTAAAAATGGTCAAATATCAGCAGAAGTTAGAAGTCTGCGATCAGGAGCAGCAATGGGTGTTATCCCATAGCTGCAGTCTGGTACTGTTAATGTGACCAGAGTCTCCACTGGGCCTCTACTTGTACTCCAAGAGAGTCAAGGCCCAGAAGAGGGTGTGGAGGAAGATGACCTCATTGGACTGTGTGGTTGATGGGTGCAATGTCTCTCTAGAACTATGTAGCTCAAACAAGAAATGAGAGGTTCTAAACTGAACTGGGTGATGTTAGGTTTGACTGTTGGGTTAGGAGGTTGAAGGGTAATGGTGGCTCTTACACATTCCCACCAAAATGTTTATGAGAAAAGAGACTGAGAGATACAAATGAAGAGAGAAGGAGGGAGAGAAAGCACTCTGTTTCTGCTCTAATAGTTAATCATCACAACTCTACAGTTTAATTACTTTAATGATACATTGTTGCATTAAAGTAGATGGTTTTTTCCATTTTATACCTGCACATATGTTTTGAGCATAGTCATCATTAACATGTCACTGATGGGAATTATGAGAAATGAATAGCTCTTGAATGAATTATTTTTAAAAAGTAAAACAGAAAAATGTGAAATCATTTCCAATACATTTTATTGAGCACTTACTATGTTCCTGATATTGAACTGAGACTGATGATCAAAGATGCAGACAAGATGAGTTCCCCTGTAAGAAGCTGGTCATCCAACTAACGATACAGATGTGCTCAGAACAAACCAAAGCAAAATGAAAAGTGACTGTGGTATTGTATGCCCACTGCTTTGGAGTAATAAGGAGAAGATATGACTATGGCAGAGGTAAGAGTTCAGATCCCAAGTAACATTTGACTGGGAGAAGACATTCCAAGGAGAGAAAAAACAAAGGTGAAGAAATAGTTATAAGGAAGAGAAATAACTCCAATTACTAGCTATCACTTCTTGTTTGTTTTGTTGTCATTTTATGTCCCTTGAAGATTTTCTTAAAAGAGAGATGAGGTAGCTGTGTAGTTGTCCATGGTTTCATTAAATCATGTTTAGTGAAGGGTCATATTTCTGTAATAATTTCCTGTTGGTTTTATTTCTGAAAAATGCCCTCAGCCTAGGACTGCCATACAGAATGCCTTTAGGGAATAGTTTCTAGAAAAGGGAAGAGGTGCCAACATTAAGAAGAAAACAAAACACTTAATTTTATTTTAATATGCCCTTATCCTCATTTTGACAATACTTTGCACACTTGCTTTTGGGTCTAAAGGTGCCACTATGGTTATAACTATTCATATAAATCACCTGAAGAGAGTCTATCACTTGTGGAATGAATTAGCAACCTTAATTACCACTAAAGTTAATTAAGTAAAGGCAGGCATGAAAATAAATGACCCATGTGACCAATTAGAATACTTCTAGATATATAAGACAAATCCCACTTAATTGCAGTGAAAGCATCTAGCATTTATCTCCTTTGAAAGACTACTAAAAGACTCAAACAGACTTTAAGAAGGCAAGTGTAGTCTGATTTTAAATAAAAGGGTGAGGAATGATTATCTCAGATTTTAGGTCACTTAGATCAGTTTCAACAGATTTTCTCTGTAAAGAGCCAGGGATCAGATACTTTAGGTTTACCCTGTAAAAGTGTCCATAAGCAACATGTAAAGGAAAGTGTTTATATAAAACTTTATAGACACCAAAGTCAGAATTTCTTGTAATATTCAACTTTTATAATGATTGCTCTCCCTTTGATTTGTTTATCCCCATCAATTTAAAAATGGAGAAAAACCTTTAGCTTACAGACAGTAACAAAACAAGTGGTAGACCAGACTTGGCTTATGGGCTACTGTTTGTTAACCCCTGGCTGAAATAATGAAGAAATGGTGAGATAGGATGACTTAAGAACTATGGTCCCCAGAGCCCCGGAATGAGAAAAAAAAAAAAAAATCCACTTGTATTGTATAGGAGCACCGTAGAATGACCCAGTGGAGCAGAACACATTTGAAAAATCATATTTCATCAAGTTATGTGGCTGTTCTCCAAAGTGTGATTCAATTGCATATTAATGAACTTTCTTCAGAAATTATTCACTGAAAAGTGCCACTTACCTTGTCTCTATAGGAATGTGATTTCAAATATCACTTGAAAACGACAGGTTAAAATATCTTTTAATTTCCCTTGAAATTGCTTCTAAGTCTGTCCAAACTTTTTGGTAAGACTTGTTATTTACTGGTAAGCTTAATGGTACCAAGACAGACTCCCTCAGAAGTGTCCTAGGGATACTATGACCCCCATTATCACAGCACTATTAGATCAGCACGGAGGCACTCATGAAAAGCATGGCTTCATAGGATTGTGACCTTGATTTTGACAGAGGCAAGTTTTTTATTTTGCTTTGCTTGTTTGAGTCCTCTGCTGAAGTATCCTGGCTCTGTTTGTCCCCACTCCCATCTGCTGGATCACTATCACTGTAACTGGGTGGGTGGTGATGTCTTTTCCTCTGGTTACAATGACACAAAGGCTGAGCTCCCTACCCCTGGCTTCCATGGTTCCTTTCTTATTGATGAAGTTGCCCACTGTTATTATCCTGCACCATTTTTGTTTTTATTTGCCAAATCAAAATACTGTAAAAAAGCTAACAGTGTTATTTTCTTCTGATGTGAGGCAGTGTTCTCTGAGGATTCCTGAAAATAGTTCGGAATGTTTCTCCTTGCATGTGGGTAATGTCCTCAGATATTGTGGTAGGGACAGGATGGTAATGTCTTGAATTTTCATGAGAGAAGAGGTTCAGGTTGACATTTGCCTGGGAAACTTCTATTGTTATATGAAAATCTTGACTTATTAGACTTGGGCCCTAATATCTTCATACATATTTATGATCTTACACACATATATTTCTATGTATATAGACACAGATAGATACATAAGTAATCATATGTACATATGATTATAAATTATAGGTAGGCATTACTGTATACATTACAAATAAATAGGTAACAAAAATTTTAAAGGTCAAGATTAAAAAAAAAAATAAAGGTCCATCTAGTGTTTTTCTCCTGCATCTGAGTAATTCCTGCTTTTCACTTAGGGAACATCTTCTATGCTGAAGGACACGCATCTTCCTGGCTCTCCCACCTGAGAGGAAAGACATCTGCTTCCTTTTCTCTGCTGTTTTTATTGCTCAATGGAGTTACAATAATAGAGGTGCACTGAGCACTGAATCATATTGTTGCCCATTTAGTGTGAGGACATGGAACTATGCATCTAGAATATTCTTTTCAGCCATAGTCTATGTGGAGCCCCATGAGTCTGATGCTTTCCAGAATGAGGCTGGTGTTCCTAAGGCAGACAGTTTAGTGCAGGGGTTTGGGGACAACAGGACAACAGTGGCAAATGCTTCAGTGCTGAGTCCATCGATATTGGCATGAACTGAATTTTATGTTAATTCTGAGGACTGGTTCTGGCAAGTGTGAATTTTGAGGAAGTTTTCTATTTTTCTAATTGCTACCTGCAAGTGTTTATTATACCAAGATGGAAACATGCAGGTCCAAAATTATCTAATAATCTCTCTCCTGTGAGTAAAGACAATGAACCGGGACATGTGGGTGAGGTGTCAAAAGCCACAAACTTCCCATCATAAAGTACAAAAGCCAATAACTAATGGGTAACATATTGACTTGAGTTATCCAACTGTGCTGAGTATTTGAAATCCACTGAGACTTAACAGTTCTGAACACAACAAAAGAAATGGGGACTATGCTGATGATATTAGCTAAACTTACTCTCCTGTACATTTCATAATATCACAAATGTTTATACCAGAAACATAATGTTACATGTCAGGTGTAATATCACTCTTACACATATATATTTCAATTACATTAAACAATGAGGTAAAATACATCTAAATTAAGAAAGAATGGAAAGATACTGTGGAATTATTTTCGAGCATAGTTGAATGCAAATTCTTATCTAAATGTTGAATAAAGGCTTTCTCCTTTATTAAATTAATTGCAGGCATTAGTAAATTGACAGTGAATAATGGAAATTAGAAAGTTTTCTTTAAACTCACTATCTTTGTGGATATATTCATCTATCCCCAGTCTCTCAATACTTTCTATTTGAACAAAAATGATAGGTCTGCCAAGTCAGACTTCATTTTTGAGAATTGTCATAAAAAGTAATGTACAGAAAACCAACTAATATATGACTTTCATTTACAAGGGCTAAGGATACATGGCTAACAAAGGGAGAAAGACTATCTGGGGTCAGGAGTGGAGGGTACTCAATGTAGACAAAGGAAATTGTGTATTGGAGAAAATATTCACCAAGATGTGCTCTTTAACCTTCATTTTGAACCTTATATCTACATTTACTTTAAGGTTGAAGATGTAGAAGCAAACAGAATTAATTTGGCTATATTGAAATGGTACTCAAAATAGAGAATCCTTGAAAATGAAATTATTCACAGGATGAACAGAAATTACCATAAATAGGTGAGTAGAGCAGCAATGCTTGTTGAAAATACACAGTAATATAGTACAACATGCCTTTATATTTAATACTCTTCTGAAGGTGTGGTATGAACACAGAGCTTTAATTTTATTATTTTAATTTTGAAGTTTCACTGGCAAATGGGAAATAATACTTACATACTTGGAACCTTTCTTAATTGATTATTTAATTGTCTCTGAATTCTCTTATACTTTTAAGGTTTGAATGAAATTAATGAAAAAACTCATTAAGCTGCAAGAGTAGGACCATGAGCTTACACTTGAGTTCCTGTCATCCTCAGCACCTTTGCTTGGGTAGAAAAGTCCTTTCGGAAGGAAAGTCCAGAAAAGTCAAGGCAGGAGACAAAATAGTTCCTAATCCACACGTTTTGATTGGACTTATTCCTCCAATCCCAGACCAAATGCAGTATCTACTCTACTCTAAATTTCTGTCAAATACATATTAATGTTTACTTCCCCCTTCAAGGTATTTTGGAAATTGATTAGGACTCAAGGGAGAAATGGACCCCTTGCCAACCTGAAGGTTATTTGAAATAGAAAAGCCTGATGGTAAGTTTAGATAGTCCATCTGTAGTGTTTATAGATTTAGCATCACAATGTATCATGTGTTGTAACAATAAATGTTATTTTAAAATGTTCACAAATCTTTTTGTGTATCCACTATCTCTTCACAAATAGTATTTTAGTGAATTGACTAAATAAGTAAAACCATAAATAAAACACTCTTTAACATGGAGGACATATGTGATTAACCAGAAACTAATTTTTTTGGTGAAATATTGGAAGAAAAATTATATCAGTAACTCTGACTAGGGTCATTGGGGGGGGGTTAAGTCAACTGGGTTAAGTCACATGGGGTTCCATCTGTCCGCAGACTTTGTTTTCTTGTGGCAAATTCAATTTTTTCTTTGCTTTCTTGGGGACTTACTTCCTTATTTCTCAAATTCTGTACATTAATTAATTACTATATATTTTTTGTCGTATCTCCCACAATTCTTCTTTGATTGGAGAATATATTCAAATATTACTAGGGAACTACACAATCAGGTAGAAGTCATCTTAACTACTTGTGAGGAAAGTTGACTTTACAGTGAGAAATTTAGTTCTAGAGGCCATTTTCTCTGGTTCTCTCAGTTTTATATATTGAGCACACAATTGTTTTTAGGTCAAGCCTCACTGTTGCACTGGGAACAGAAGGCCTTCTGTAGAAGGTCTTGAGGTTTTGATAGCTTCTTTTTTCTGTTTAATCAGTACAACTTATTTCTTAAAAATGTTTCCTTTTATTTAACAAATATTTAACCAGTCTGTATCATGTTTTGCTAGAGGTTGGAACCCAGACTGTCTCTGGTGAAATCCAGATAAATAAATACCAGGGGAACCTGGCATAAAATAAATTTTCAGATACCCTTCAAAAATTATTAAGAATCTTATGGTGGCAAGAGCAGATAACTGAACATGTGTGGAAGTCTTTGGAACTCAGGGTCCAACATGACTCATTGCAATGATCAAACACCTAAGAGGCCAACCTTGACCCCTGGAGAAATTTTTATTTAACACTCCTTTCATCATGTCCCTGTACTTATATCTTTCTAAATGGTCCCTCGTAAGGTTTATGCTCCACAAATCTTTCATCTTTTGACTGAAATTTGACTTTCCATCTTGTCAAGCTTTCCCTAAGTGACTATTCTACCTGGGATAACAGAAAGAGAGGTATTCCATTTTATTAGCTACTGAAAGTAGAGAGGTAGACTGGTTGGAAAAGAGGTGTTGGTGTGTCCCCTCAAAGGAGACATGATCCTCTGGAAGATGCTTTTCAGGAGACAGAGGGAAACAGCTCTTCTCCACAGAAAAAAGAAAAAAAGGAGGAGGTAAGTTGAGCAGTACAGTCTCAGGGAGAAAAACTCTTGGGTTCTGTGGCAGCAAGTTTTCCCTGACAAGAAACCATTTGCATGGAGGTGTGTATTTATGCATTGGCAAGTGTATCATGGATAACCTTCCCCCATGTGCTCCACGAAGTCTCTTACTAACTTTATCTTGCTCAGTAATGCATATGGGGAAAATGGAATCTTTTGACCCATGCATGGAATTTCTGAGTTTGTATTGGGGTTGGGATATAGCAGAATCAGTGACCTCTTAAGACTGTTAACAAATGAATTTTTTTTTATTTCATCATTTCTTACCAAGTTTTTCACGTATGCTTCCTCTACCAACTTCCAATTTACCTATCCCTTCTTCCAATTGTTTCTGCCTCTTGGTCCTTTACTTGTCAACCATACATCATATAAAACTTAGATCAAAGAAATTTTTCTCTAAGAAATTTTAAGGACCATTCTGCGTGAAAATAATCTCTTCTGATAAAGATGTCATTTTATTTTTTAGTAATCACCAGACATTGGATCATTTCCTATTTCTGCCTAATCTCCCTGTAAATTGGATACTCAATGAAAGCAGGGTGTATCTTTTTTCCTGTTTTCACCATCACATCCATACTAGCCCTATTTCTGTGTAGCAGAAAGTATGCCAAACCCAACAGTAAATTTGATTGGGCTAAAGAAAATCTGAATGCCAAAAAGAAAAAACTGACAGAAAATAGTTTAGCTTAGAGACAGGGTTTAGTAGCTTGGTTAAAAACTTTAGGTAATATTAGGTGATGATATTTGAGAGAAGCACAGTCTTTCATAAAAGCCATTGTGATAATATTTTCTTCTAAAAGTTAGTGTTTTGATGAGGCACATTAGTATGCCTAAGGTATTTTAACAAACTCCTGAAACAAGTGGCAGATATTCCAACAGGGGAATCACAGGAAAAATGTAATGAACAGTACATTGTTATGGTACATTCTGTTAACCCTGATAATAGATTGAGAATAATTACCAATTCCTTGGGAGGAACTTGAGTCTGATATATGTACCCACAGTATCTTCTGTTACCAAAGTCATCATACTTAATGAACTTTATTTCATTTTCAGGATAGTGTATAGGCTTAATCTCCCTATTGAAATTGCCAACTTTATTATGCTTCATAGGGATTGTTTTGCAGATGCCTGGTGGGGCACAAGTCATCATTCGTGTCTCACTAGTTTGATGCCTAGAGTGGACTACAAACAGGTATGCAGCATTTCTTAGAGAACTTTGTCTTTAAGATGCTTATTTCTGTGTGAACATCCTACATAGAGTTTTGTTATAGGAAGTTTCATTGTTTGCTGGGCTCATATGATAAGGTGAAAAATATCAGTGGGATAATTCTCAAGTAAAATGCATTTTTGTTATATCAGTGGAGCTAAGTTTATATCTGATTTTATAAGATGTTGGTTGGACTATGAGAAGTCAACATGGCGATGATGGTAGCAATAATGTCTAAATGTCTACACACCAGCACATTAAAATGGCCTTTTCTATATGAAGTCAGCCAAGTCAGTAACTATATGAATCCAATACATGAGCTTGTTGGGACATTAGCAATCTCAAGAAGAATCCACTCACTCATTCAAGCAATGCTTTGCAGTTTGTTCCACTGAATAGCTGCCAAAGTGGCATTACCTAAGAAATTTATCAAAACACTTAAGGTAACAAAATTAGAAACTTGATTTTGCAGGAAGTTGAGAGGCATTTATCTATAATTCTCAGGTTCATATTAATTGAGCTCAAGACTGGTATATTGACATCGAATACAAATGTGTCCATTTATTTTACAGGTGTTTCTGTCATAGGAACTAGAAAACTTAAATCCTAAGGGTTTAGCATATTCTCTTTCTAAGGACTGGATGGAAAGGAAACCACATTCTAATTACTTGCCAAGGAGACTTCAGAACATAAAGCACTGGTTTGGTGAACTGCCGTATTTCTTGCAAACAGGTTGTTTTCACCACTACAATAAGAAAAACTTTGGCAATGGATTACAGTATTTGCTGCTAGTACTGCTAACTATTCAAAATGCCTTTATGACAGTTTCTGATACTTCAATTTCTATAAGTCACTGAGCCCATTTGGGCACAATCTAGTCTTTCTTTAGATTTGTTAAAAAAAAATCAGCCTCCATGGGATCCCAAACAACATTAGATATTTCATGTGACTTTACAAAATGTGATGACTTTTAGGACACTCTTTGTTTTTTCTTTAACTTCATCATTGATTAATTGATTTTAGCTTGTGGAAAATAAGGAAAAAATTAGCCATTTCTTGGTGGTAGAGACATGAAGGCATTGTTGAAGAGATTAGATTAGAAATAACAAGATATTTATGAAGGAAAGTGGAAATCAGAAGAGGCCTCTGCTATTCGGAGAAAGAACCTGAGTCTATAGTGGGAGAATTTAGGGATAGTCAATTGTGTGAATTCTCCTGGGTTGGTAAGTTGATGCCCTAATGTAAAGAACATACCTCAATATGAATAGTGTCAAACCCCATAGCACTGGACAAATACAAATGCAAGTAGATGTGGGTCTGCTCTGGTTAGGATAAGATGTCATAAGCTAGATTGAATATAAAACTAAAGATATGGATGACTAAGACTGCAAGAAAGGCCTGACATGGATAACGGTTTGGACATTCCTTCTGGAAGACGCAATCATATCTTGATTGATGGACGCAGCAGAGAAGATGGGAACTTCACTTTACCTATTCTTGTGTAGTCTATACTTTTAATAGAAAAGAATAAAATTGCAGCATGAAAACATGGAAAAATAGGATTTTCTCTTCTGGCCAGATGGAGATAAATTATAAGCTTTATCAGAGCAAAGGCTGCTTTTGACAGTATTGTGTTGTATATTCTATAATTTTAGGAATTAAATTTTGCAAAGACACACTTTGCAAATAGCTCTGTTCTAGCCATTAATCAAACATAAATCTAGTCATTCAATACCACATTAGTGGTGTTGATATTTAGAGTACATATTATTTCTCAAGTCCTTCAAAAAGTAGGAGATGGTGGTAGAATTACTTTAACAATGATTGCATAATGACTATTGGGTTATATTAATCTGATTGTACTAAGTGTCTGAACTCAAGCTGTGATTATCACTTAAATATGTTCATTTTAGAACAAGATCTCTTAGTTAAATCATTAAATAGTTTTCACTTTGCTTCAAGTGTGGGTTTCATTGTGTCATACAGAACTCTGCATTATGTTATTGGGTGATGTGTTCTTTTTTATTTCAATAAAATTTCCTTAATTATGAAAAGTCTAAATGTAGTCAGGACTGGGTTCCTAAAAGTCATCTTGTTTTGCAAAATAACACATTATAAAAGAGATTAGGACTACCTTTTTTCTCCCTACAAAGACAGAAACTTAATGAAACAGGTATAATGATATTATATACATGCTAAGCAGTTAAGAAATATATACATGGTTCAATAGATATGGCACCTTTGTGTGAAGTTTTTTTTTCAGAACTGTTACAACATGTGAGTTGCTGTGAAGGGTGGAGGGACAGTGCTTTGGAAGTCATCTGAAGGTTGTAACATGGACATTGATATGGCTCCTAACCAAGAGCTGCAGGGGGAGCTGGTAGATGCTCAGTTTGTATGTTTTATATTCTTACTCAGATAATTTTAGCTTAGTTTTATTTTATTTTATTTTATTTTCTGCATTCATCTAGTGTTTTGTGCAGACGAAACTATAATCAACTTAAAAATTTATGTTATGCTAAAATTTTTCTCTAACATGTCAATCATGGTGGAAAAATTTGCATTTAAAAACAAACATTGATAGAGGAATGGACAGTTTTTTCTTTGAAGTCATAGTTGCCATTGTCATCATTGTTATTCCTTCACATTTTCATGAGTTGATTTTATAATAACATCTTGGGCATAGCTTTCATCTTTCAGGTATAGTGTTTTATTAAGATAGGGTTAATTTAATTCAATTTAATTTATATTCTTTAAATTACAACCTTGGTAAATAGTTTTTGGGATACTTCCCCTCCCTCTGGTGCTCCCTCCATTCACTTAAACCCCTCTCTTTGTTGTTTACTAGAGTGTGTTATGTCCATTAGTTTCTTTCCTTCTTGTGGCAGTGTCTTCTCACTGGGTGAGGGACTGTGTTCTTGGGACCAGGCGAACTGTGCTGGTAGGTTTTCAGTGTTAACCTTGCATTGGGCAGCCAGTCTGTATTTACTTGTGGCCTGTACATATTTTCTTGTTGCAGGCTGTCTTCTCCAATTCCTTCTCTGTGATGTTTCTGTTGCTTAATTTATGGTTCTGGCACCTGGTTTAGGGACCTCACCTCCAGTCAATGTTGGTGAAGAGGTTTCTCTGTGGATACAGGCATCTGTGAATGGCCATTCCAGATCATCTCCTTTTTCTCAATTTGCAGCTTTGCTGTGGGACCGATGCCCCTACTCTTTGGCCTTTCTCTCCCATGGTGTGGGGAAGGACACCTTGCTCTCCTACATGGCATCTCAGAAATTTGGCCTTGGCTCTTCCAGACCTGGTGAGCATGTAGGTGTGGATGTATAATATTGTGTTTCTATAGTTATTTCTTCAGCCTCGCATGCACTGGTTCTCTCAATATTCCATCTCCTGTATCCAGTTCAGACTTGTTAGCTGGATATTCACCTGGTCCTTCACCCATAATATGATGCTGTTTGTATTATTTATGTTCTTCCTCTTCCTGAAGATTAGCTGGAGTGACAATGAGATGGAAGAGGTGTCACCCCCTCCCACGCCAATTTTTCCCTGCATGGGAATGGGGCCCAGGTGGCTGGGCAGATGGAGTCCAAGCCCCCTTGGGGAAGGGGCTTGGCTGAACCAAGTCTCAACCCATTAGGGTTGCAGATGGCTGCCCTGTGCAACCATCTGCTGGTGGAGGGGGCTAAAACCCTACCTGAACCCTCCTTTCAGGCTCTTCCATGCAGGAAACCTACCCAGAGTTCCTCACTGCCTTGGCTCCCTGCTGGCAAAGGGGGCCTGATGGCCCAGGACCCCGGGAATGCAGGCAGTCATGTGGATGCCTGCTGGTGGGCCTAAGATAGGATTTAATGGCAAATATGAGAAATGATTCTGTCTTTCAGAATAATGTTAAAATGTGTTCTCGTTATAGAATGAATTCATAAGTTTTGATAGCCTAGAATTTTTTAACTTTAATTTTTAAAATTTCTCTCCACCATGGTATTTTATACTTCTTGGACTCTTTCTCCTTAACCTGTCCCTTAACTGCAGATATCTCACTTTGCGTGTAAGTATCTGCTAGTTTTTTTTTTTTTTTGTAAGTATTTCATTTTGTTGAAGTACTAATATTCCGTTTTCTTTTTATACATGTAAGTGACCAGTGTTAATCTTTACAAAGCATAGTTCTATTTGAACTCCTTCTATTTTCTTAAGAATGGTAACATTTTATCTTACAGTATAGCTGAATATTATTGTGTCGATAGACCACATTTTAATTCAGTCCTCCATCAGTGGGCTCTTTAGTTGTTTTCATGTCTTACCTACCGTTAAATTTCCTGGAATAAATGCTGCAGAGCATTTTATTCTTTGAAATGGTGGTTTCATGTTCTTTGGATAGATGACTGATAGTGGAATTGCTGGATCATCTAGCATTCTGATTTCAGTTCTCTAAGGTAAGTCCAGATGCTTTTTAAAACATTTGCATCAGTTTACATTCCCACCAAGTTTGTTACAAGGTTCCTCTTTCTTCACACCCTTGTGTTCGAGGTTGTCATTGTATATGCCATTCTTACAAGTGTAAGATGATTTCTCATTGTGTCTTTGACATACATTTCCTTTTTAAAAAAGCAATGTTGAGCAATTTTCCATATATCTGTTGGTCTTCAGGAAATTTTGTTTAGCTTGCAGATGCTTGTTCGAATGTAGGGTTCCTCCTGTTGTTTCTATTCACTTTAGACACTCAAAGATCCTCAATTGTGTGTAGGCTTGATTTGATGAGCAACTGGAAAGCACCATGTATGAACATAACTTTTCTTATGACTGTAACTACCAGTACATCTTTTGGACTATAGAATTTCCAAAAATGCAAATAAATCATTTCAACAGCAACCTCCAAAGTTTCTATCAACTTAAGTTTAAATTGAGCTAATCAGAAAAGTAGGAAACCATACCATGGGTATTGCACAAAGTCGATTTTATTATTGAAAATGTAAAATTATCCAGTGATTGTAGGTATCACCTAATTGCTATCAAACTTATCTTTAATGATTTACTGATTTGTGATGACACTAGGAAAAAATATTAAGCAATGTTGGATCTCACATTTACTATACAAACGTTTACACCATATTAGTATGTATAATATTTTGGAAAGCTGGATATCAAACCGTTATTTTTAAAATTTACTTTTAAAGTTACTAATTGAAAAGATCCAACTAGTAATAAAAATATTTTACTGCATTAATTTTATGCTACTGTTCTCAAAATGGCAAAAGCAAAATCCAATCTCTAAGAATAAGAGCTCTACTTGAATTAACTAGCCTAATTCTCAAATAAGAGCAATGACCTATAATGCACTACATGTGTGAACCAGAATAAAACAAAAAATAATATGGAGTGAGATACTTGAAAATACTCTATCAAACACCCTGGCAAATGATAAAGCAATCTCTGTTATTCTGGGTTGTCATTAGAGATCTATTACTTGAAAGCGTATTGGGGAGTAGACAGAAAGATACCTTGGTTCTTGCTGTGTCAAGAATCCAGTTTGAAGTGAGAGATTACACAAATTGAGAGATTACACAAAGTGAAAGATAAACACAAAGATACAGAAACAAAGTCCAAGCACAACACCATGCTATACAAGCCCATGGGATGCTCACCTGACCCCCATTTTTACTTCAGGTTTGTTTTATCTGTTCCACCAATTCCAAGAATCAGTATACAGTTCAATTTTTGCTTAAGTTACTTAAGTTTCTATTTGTGTCAACCATACCTCTGTAATTACTTGGCTGCTTTTTCCACACTTAAATTGTTTTGTGACTCTGAAATCTTGATATTCCTTCCAGGAACACTAATCAATCAACACATTTCTGATTGACTATGGGATGCTTCTACTGGTTAGATCTCCATATAAAATGAATCACTAAATGATAGAAAACATTGCCTACTTAAGTGAGAGAAAATGAAAGAACTACCCAGACCACAAAGCTGGATACTGATTAGCTCTTTTTGAGTCCAAAGAGAGAAAACTTCCTTCACACTACTCATTGTTGGGGCTTTACTGTCATAAGATAGAATATGGCACTTATTACCAAGATAATACACTCAGAGAAGGTTGATGAAGAGATTGTAGAAACTTACAAAGAAAGGCATTACAGTGTTAAGGCAGTTAGAATGTTGAAATGTATCACATTTAGTATCTATTACACTTTTATTCTCAAAAATCACCTATTTTTGCAAACTGGAGTGATCAATGATTGTATTTTAATAAAATAATATTGTTTGTCTATAGTATGGACAAAGTGTTGAAAACTGAAAAAAATGTAATAATCACGAATTGTTTAAATGATGAAGGCCCATTAACAATTTTGCTATATTCCCACCACTGAACTGACTAGTTTTCTTCCACTGGAAGAACAAATATGGATCTGAAGGCTTATACAAAAACTCAGTTTGATACTTTGTCAGGGGGCCCTATTGTTCTACATTAGACATTTTTCTTTTGTTACTGAGAAAGTCATTATTAAATAGGAAATGGAAAGAAGAGGAGTGTTTTTGATTCTTTGGGAAATTTAAAGATTGGTTTAGGAAGGGATCCAAAATGTCTAAACTCGTATGAAACAAAGTGAATAAATAGAGACAGCTTGGGATATGTTGGGATATATTCTGGCTTGGGATAATAATCTGTCATCAGTGACAAATTATAAAGATTTGATCTGGAGTATCTAAACATGAAATGAGAATAACGTAGCAATTTAAACTAATAGATTTATATTTTATAGACAATTCTTTTAAAATTATATATGATATATATAAATATTAATTGGCACATATACTCTACAATTAACCTAAAATTTAGCAAATGTTTATATATAATTTATACACATATTTTACATAAATATTTGTGTGGGTATAAAATGTATGAAAGGTATAAAGTATGGCATAAATTTTATGAAGTATATTTTCTATTGATGTGCCTGTTATAGATGGCTATAGTTGCTTGGTGAAGTGAATAAGTTTTTGATATAAACCTCTCCACAGCAGTCTTATTTCTGGGATATACTAGAGACCACAGAATTGAAAAAGACACTCTTGCTTCTCCAAACTGGGAGGATGGTTCAGAACCTTCCATTTTGCATAATTCTGTATTTTTTCTTAATTAAATAATGCTCTCATATTGATAAATATCAGGATCAAATGTACCTGGCCACTTTAAAAGTGAAAGTATTCAGTCTAGTGCAGCAATTATCTAATTCTAGTGTGATCTGATCTAATCTAAAACTCCAGACTAATTAAATATTCTCTCCTTGCTCCAATCCATATGAAGCTTTGACAGTTTCCGGGGGCAGCATTACTGACTTCTCTTACCTTTGCTCCCCTCCTGTTCTGGGTTAGCATTTGCTCTTGACTTATTGAAAACTGGTCTCAGGGGGATAGTGACAAGCAGCTGGTGCAGTAGCAATCTGGTGTGTGTGACTACTGGATCAGTAAAAAACTGTGACCTGCTCCTATTTCTTTTATAGTGGTTTGATGAATTCCTTGGGAATATTTCCCACTGAGTCCTCTTGGCCACTCATTTGATGAGAACACTATCTTTCCTGGGCTACCACTGATGATTTCTTCATCCCTGAGTTCCAAAATGCACCTTTGTTGGTGTAACTTTTGCTTTCTAAGTAGACCTTTCCTCGGGGTTCTTTGTAAGGGTTTCCCTATAGCAAGGACCACATTTGAATTTTGAGTGAGATTTTTCTCTAAGAATAGAAATGCACCCTTCACTCTTTCCCCTTTTTGCTGGGCCTCAAATTTCAAAAATAACCCTAAGTTATTTTACTTTTCCTTGACAGTAAGGAAAAGCACCACCGCCATATTTCCAGGGTGTACAAGTGGGTCATTACAGTTGCCAACTCACTGTAAATAAATATTCTCAGACTTTCTTTTTAGGCTGAGATTAGTAACCAACTAAAACTGGTAAGGCCAAGTTAGGATTGCTACTCCCTTTCCCCACATGTCTCTGAAAATCCTGAAGGTTTAGATTAACCACTGTCTTCAATAGTAGGTGTGCTTGGAGGTTATTGTTTCTTCACTTTAGAGAGATTATTCTGAAGCAGGAAGGGTGGCATTTAAAAACAACTTTACACTCCTAAATTGGAAAACCCAGGAAAATGATGAAACAAGTTTGGAAGAATATTCTGGCAAATGAAACCAATGCACCAAAATGGCAGGGTCATTCTGTTATATGAGACAAGGGCTGGAGCATCCAAGTCTGCAGGGATAACTTGGGGCAGTGTGCTATTTCTGGGGAGATCAGTCACATCATTATTTAAAGTGGTCTGTAATTTCCTTTTCCAATCTTGGTTTTAACTTCTGGGTGGAACACTTAGAAAGGTTCATTGTATGCGAATATAAAATCTAAGGCAGAATGGCTACACTGTTATGTTGTAAAAGGATCCACAGGAAAAAGATTCCACTTTGATTTTCCACAGTTATGTGTTCTGTTATTTTCTTGGTCCTGCGGATCTAATTCTCAACAAAACCTCCAGGATCTACACCAGCCTAGAAAAAGGTGCAACTCAAATATTCAGCAGATAAGGCAGCCTACCCACAGAGTGAGATCTTCTTCCTACTTCCTACTGTTGGAGATGGAAATAGAAATACAGTGGCATTGGGTCACTATGACAAAATCATTAAAATATCGAGGTCTTTTAAAATACAGGCTCTTTGGTGGTCTGTATCATCAACAATATTTATTTGTGAATCACCTGATTTTAGTTTCTTATTTGGGAGGATGTACACTTGTACATACTGATGTTCATGCTTAAGGTAGATTCATCTGTTATGAAAAACTACACTAAAATTAATAATTTGCAACAAAGGAAAAAAAAAAGGATTCTGCTTCCACTATTTTGAGATACCATGCAGACAAACTAGGGTCTCGCGGTAGATGCGACAAGATTGGGAAGCAAAGGGGTTTTTGGGGTCTCGCGAGAACTGAAGGTTCCCAGAGACCTTCGCGGCAGCCAGATGGGCCGGAAGTCTTTCATCTTGGCCGCTCCGCGCTGCAAGGAGCTTGACTTCCCTCATCTGGAAACCCGTTTCGGTGAAGTGGGAAGACGGCACACCTAGCAGGAAGTCCCACCTCCTCGGTCATCCCGACTCTTCAGGAAGTTTGGCTGTTACCAGAGCTTTCCATCACACCCTTTCCCAGGACACGGTTTCTTACGCATCTCCAGCTGCCATGCACCCGGCGACCTTCCCACTGCCGATGCTTGTGGCCACGGTGCTGTGGGTGGTGGCCCCAACCCGGGGCCTCATTCGAGCAACCGTAGGCAACACGGCCAGCATGGACTTTGTGGATCTCCCAGCCCTTTTTGGGGCTGCCTTGAAACAGGAGGGACTTAACGGGTTCCTGGTGGAGGCCCACCCCGCCAACTCCTGCAGCCCTATTGTCCCACCCCCGGCCACGCCAGTCAATGGGTCAATCTTCATAGCCCTACTTCGAAGATACGACTGCCACTTTGACCTCAAGGTCCTAAATGCTCAGAAGGCTGGATACGGGGCAGCTGTGGTGCACAATGTCAATTCCAATCAACTTCTGAACATGGTGTGGAATAGCGAGGAAATCCAGCAGCAGATCTTTATTCCATCCGTCTTTATTGGAGAGAGGAGCTCCCATTATCTCCGTTCCCTCTTCCTCTACCAGAAGGGCGCTGAGGTGCTTCTGGTCCCGGACAATAGTTTGCCCTTGAGTTATTACCTCATTCCTTTCACAAAGATTATGGGACTGCAGATTTTGGCCGTGGGGACCGTGGCCCTGGTAATTAGTCTTGTCCAGCACCGAACAGAACTCCAGGGGACTGGACTTACCCAAGAGGAACTGGAACAGATTCCTACACATTGCTATCGGAAGGGAGACCCGTACGATGTCTGTGCTGTCTGCCTGGAAGAATATGAGGATGGAGACCAGCTGAGGGTGCTCCCCTGTGCTCATGCCTATCACAGCCGCTGTGTGGACCCCTGGCTCACTCAGACCCTGAAGACATGTCCCATCTGCAAGCAGACTGTTCATCCAGGTCCTGGGGAGGAGGAGCAGGAGGAAGAAACTCAGGGTGAAGTGGAAGGGGAGACCAGCAATCACCCTGCCTCAGAACGAACTCCCCTTCTGGAATCTGGCTCCTCACATCCCACATCCTTTGGCTCACTAGCCCCAGCCCCCCTTGTTTTTCTTGGGTCTTTAGCAGATCTCTCACTGTCTCCTTCCTCTTCTTCCTCTTCAGATGCTGTCCCAAACGAATTCTCTCCCTGCACCTCTGGTAATCTATGAGCACAGCCTTCCAATCTTCACATTGACAGAGATAGGCCCAGGTTTCTACCTTATTCAACCGAATCCTTTTAAAGGAGTTGGAGGTACAAAGGAACTGAGTCTTTACTCACTGGATTAAGAAATTTTTTTTTTCAGACTAAAACCGAAATAGTTTAGATTCATAAGTGAAAGCTGTCACGAACAATTTGAAATAGCATAGTACCATAATTTATGTCAAAGATGAAAAAAAATGTTATTTTAAATCATCCTCAGAGTAGTTAAGTTACTCTAACTTGGGATAATTAAAAATTTACATTTGACCTTATAATGCAGTTTCTCTTATCTGTAAAAATTTCAGTGTATTTTCTTTTACTATTTTTGATCAGGGTCAATATGAATTTAGTAATCTACACTACTCTAAATGTTTAATTGTCATCAGCTAACACTTAAAAAGCGTAAAACCATCAAAATGTCTACCTGGTTATGCCCCCCCCCGCAAAGAACTCGGTTGTAGGTCACTTGTCTTCTTATGTGTTAAGTGACTGTGTAAATGCAGTAGTTTTAATTGCTTAATAAAATGTGGTCGTTTAGAATTCTAATATGGCTAAGTAGGGTGGAATTTGAAGAGAATGCTTTTTTAGCTTTGTCTTAGACATCTTGGAATTAAAAACCTTTTTAAATGAAGGAAACATGATGTCAAATGCTTTTTACCTGATAGTGGCAATTGTTCAACCACACCAAGTATCTTCTGTGTTTGGAGCTGTGTGTAATTGTATACTACTGGAGTTAACAGGGGATCATTAAATATGCCCTTCCATTTTAGAAATTAAGGTCATTTTCACCCTTTAATGATTATTAATGATAAGTGAGTTTTCATTTGCATGGTCAATTTCAGCACATCTCAAATTTCCAGCTATTCCTTTGTTGATGTAAATAAATATTCTCAGTATAATTCTGATATTTAGAGCAGAGTGCTATGATCTGTAAAACTTGAAATAAACTCTTCAAGCATTCTAAAAGCCCTTGATCTCAAAGAATCGAGTCAGTGGTCATAAGTTCTGTTATTTAGGTTTTTAGTTTCTATGTATCTTGGAACATGTTTCCTTTGATGTGAGACTGTATTAAAATGTATTTGTTGAGAAATACATTACCAGCCATATCCCCCCCCCACCCCCCAACCAGGTAACACTGGATGCCCTGCAAAGTTTTCCTAAATCAAAGAAAGAATACTGGGTGCACATGCACCTGAAGTAACCTGTCATTTCTTACAGGCTATCACAGGAAGGGGAGTCATCCTGGGCTAGGTAACTTCATTCAGACAAGGACAATTCCTGTCCAGATTCAGCTGAAGCTCTTTGACTACTGATGCCATCTGCTATAGGAGAATTGGATGCTTCAGTGATGAAGACCGTTGATCCATGTAGGCCATCATAACAATTACTGTAAGAGTTTAATAAGAGTGTATGAGTGAGTCTAAAGAAAAACAAAGATGAGAAATTTACTTACTAGCTTTATTCACATGTTCTATTTGGCTGTGATGTTGTAACATTATTACCACATGTGAGTGATAGCCACACATTGCCTCTACCCTTTGTTTAGATCACCTTCTATATTTTAAAAAATATCTTTCAGCCACCCACTTATCCTTCCACTCATTATTCTGCCCAGGAAATCAACTAGTCCTTCATCTGTAAATATTCAGTTGTATACTGTGAAATATCACCCTGCTCTCATGTGGAGAAGGGAACACTAAGTTTATTGTATGAAATGTAATAGAGTATGATAAAAATTAATTTGTAATATCTCTCAAAGTAGAGATAGGAGGTCAGGATTTAGAAAATCATAGGGCTGGGTGGAGAGAAAATTTTGCCGAGACTCCCAGGGTGTCTTAAGAGATTAACCAAGAAAAAAGAAGAAGCAAAAGTGTCTGTACAGACTGAAGTACAACGTCTACAGATCCACAAGTTTGAAAGAAAATGCTGTATTCTATAAATGTGATATGTTTCTAGCACTTAGATAATGAAGGAATGTCGTGGTTACCAGTATGAGTGAGGGGTAGAGTTTGAAAGACTCAATAAACTGCTTAAAGAACATAAAGTTATCATTGTGACTGTGCTACTGGAGGAAAGGGGAGCAAACCAAGAACTCAGAGGCCAGTTGGAAAATAGGTTAGTGATCTAGGTGCATAATCCAATTGCATGATGGTCTGCTGACAACAGGTAATGTTAGTGAAACTGTGAAAAATTACATCCGTTGAAATAAGCTTTCTTTTTACAAGAGAGTGGAGAAACATGAAAAAGTACAAAAGATCACAATCAGAAGACAGTGGTAAGATATCTGTCTATGCAAGTCAATTTATTGCATCTGTAAAGGTGATATTTTCTAATCATTTATTTTTGAGAACCATTGTTTTGCTTTTATTTTTGGGCAACTTGATTAACTTTGCTGCAGTTGAAAAAGAAACAACTCATTAGGAAAATAAAGGAGATTTTTTTTTTTGATAGCCTGTAAATTTGTTATTTGTTTGGGAACAAAATCAATGTTAAATATCAGATTATGCCTAATATACATGCTTTCTCAGCACACAAGTGGAGTGTGGTTGGACAACCATAGAGCCAAGGTCTCCTGTGGTTTCTTGAGGGGAATAAAGACCATGGATAAGAACTGAAAAGTTAGGAGGACATTCCAGATTTGCAGCTTCTGTCCTCAGAATTGAAAAAGGCATTAAGCTGTTTTGAAAACAAGACAAATGTAGTGAATAATAATTAATTCATCTTAGGCTTTTGTGCCCTCCCCACCCCCGTTTTCTCCCTCTTCCCCATCTTTTGCTCTATGCTCTAGTTCTTTTAGCAGTTTTAAATTTTTTTTCACCATTTGTTTGTTTGTTTTTCCTATATCCATCAAATAAGTGAGAACTTATCCTATATTTCTCTTTTTCTTTCTGGCTTATTTCCGCTAACATGATTCCATTTAGCTCCATCCATGTTGCTGCAAATGACATAAGTTTGTCTTCTTTGATTGATGCATAATATTCTATTGTGTAAATATACCACATCTTTTTCAACCATTCATCAGTTTGGGGACATTTAGGTTGTTTCCATATCATGGCTATTGTAAATTGTGCTGCAATAAACATGCGAGTACAGGTGTCCTTATGAATGAGTATTTTTGTGTCCTTTGGGTAGATGCCCAGTAGTGGGATGGCTTTTAGTTGTTTAAGGGTCCACCACAGACTTCCATAGTGGCTGGACCAGTTTGCACTCCCATCAGCAGTGTAGGAGTTTCCTTTTTCTCCACATCTGTGCCAATACTTGTTGTTGCCCATTTTTCTTTAATATGGGTCATTCTTACTGGTTTAAGATGATATTTCAGTGTGGTTTTAATTTGCATTTCCCTGATTATTAATGATGTTGAGCTTTCTTTCATATTCCTATTGGCCATCTGTAGTTCTTCTTTGGAGAAGTGTCTTTTTAGTTCTTCTCCCCATTTTTTGACTAGGCTTTTTGCTTTGTTTTTGTTAAGTGGTGTGAGTTCTTTGTCCATCTTTGTTATTGGACCTTTATCACATGTATGGAGGCCAAAAATTTTCTCCCAGTCAGTTGGCTTTCTTTTTGTTTTTTTATTGTCTCTTTTGCTGTACAGAAGCTTTTTAGTTTGATATAGTCCCAGCTGTTTATGTTTTCCTTCATTTTTTTTTTTTTTTTGCCAGCTGTAGATGTGAAGTGGAATAGATTTCTAAAGTGTAATTCATAGAGGGTTTTACCCAGGTTTTCCTCTATGCATTTTATGGCTTCAGGTTGAATAAACATCCAAGTCTTTCATCTGTTTTGAGTTGATTTTTGTAAAAGGTGTGAGGGAGTTATCTTGGATTTTTTTTTGCATATAGTGGCCCAGTTTCCCCAGCACCATTTATTGAAGTGGATATAAGGTGATGGGAGGACATTGGGACAATAATGCAATATATATATGTATATACACATATGCATATAGATCTCTATGCAATCAATAAAAAGTAAATTAAAAAATATAAACTGGCAAAATTTTTTAAAAAATTATAATTAATTCAGAAAGATATGACATCTTGGTTTGTTAAAGTCTATTCAAAGTTTTAAAATACCGCAGATATTTCTCTATAATATTTATTTCACTATCATACTAGACATGATGTATAAATGATTTCCATTAGTAAAGGTAATCTTTATTCAACATTACAACATAATTCATGATAATTACAGGCTATTTGCCTTGGTTATCACTGTAGGTTATTCTTTTTGTGAATTTCAAATTACTTAGTTGTCAAATGTAATTTTATTTAGTTTATTTTAAGATGAAGAGGAGTACTGGTTATCTGAGATTGCCTATGGTGGCCTTCCTTAATTGTCAAATGGGTGGTTTACTTCTCTTGGAAAGGAAATGTGACCCAAGGATTATGCCCTTGAGAGATGATACTTCAGATTGGAATTCACAGAGTAATTGCAGCCTGTGGTTAATGCATCTTTAATATCTTAAAATAGCTGTTAGATGGGTTGGGCTTTTCCCTGGGGGGCAAGCAGTGCTGAGGAGGAGATGTCTTTTGTCTCTTTCAAACCACTGAAGCACCCATTGAACAATGCACATAGAAACACAATAGATAATTCTGGAATTACTTGGAAAATAACTGAAAAATATATGCTTATCAGATTTGGCTTGTGTGATAAATAAAAGAAATAATGTAAAATAATATCTTGAATTGTTTCATAGTTGTACTATTTTTATACCACTATACATCTAGTATGTATAGGAGATAAAAATTTGGATTTCTTCTTTAGTGTACAAGCAGGTAACTGAAAAAATTGTTCATGTAGTATGTGAACAATTAGCATTTAAGTTGTGCTATTCACAAAAATACATGTCAGGAATGAAAATATGTTACCACTTTTTTCCTATCTCTTATAGGTGGACCATGAATATTTCTTTATTCTCAATTGCACACATTGAGTCAGTAATATTATTTAATAATCAATAAGTTTATCTATTGATTTTTTTCTTGCCTAGAATTTGGATAGAAAATAACAAGTTTTTTTTCTTTTTCTTTTAATCTGAGGACTCCTTCATTCACATGGAATAGGCAGGTGGGAGACAAATGCACATCTTAATGTTCAGAGGCTATGAAGAACAATGTGGGAGACTGTGCAGGTACTTTCTTCATGGCCAGAACTGATAAATAGCTGACTACTTTAGGGAACCTGCTGAATAGAGAGAACCCATGTTGAAAAGAGAGAGTATGGCTGTCAAAGGTTATGAAAATACCAAACCCAGAGGAAAATAACAAAAACAAAATCAGGGAAACTAGTGAAAAGTCTGAGTCTAGATGGAATGAATTTTTTGCCAACTTGGAAGGGCAAGAAAGTAAATAACAGATGGGATTTTTAGAGGATCAAGGAGACTGGCCCAATATGGAGAGGAATAAGGCTGATCACTGGTTAATAGAATCAGTCCAAGAACTAGAACCAGAGAGGCAGCGAGGTGGTTAGTGTAAAAAATTTTGAATATGGTGGCAATTGCTTCTAGGAAAGCTATTGGGTCCAACAGAGGGCAGATGGATCTTTGATATAAAAAATTAAGTATCAGAGACTTTAAACAACTCAAGCAGAGTTCAGAGTCCATAAAAGTAGAAACTGAGAGTGATACAAACCACAACATCAACAGACATCAGAGCTCTAGAGACTCACTCTTCAGGCAGATTCATTCAAACTCTATATCATGAGCACTGACTGTGGTGGCTGCAAAACATGAGCTACAAACGGATGTCAAAGTTGATTTCTTTCCTTCAAGAACTTGAAACCCTGGTAGAGATCACCACCAGTAGCCCCTGAAATTTCCAAGTCATACAAATAGGGATTTTTTGCAATGTTGCTCTCCTCTAGCTTTTAGATTTGCTTATTCGGATGGGCTTTTCAGGCTCCATTCAACTTGAACTAGAGGTTTGTATATGGCAAAGCTTGTGACAGTTTCAAAAAAAGTGATTTCTGTGTGGATATGAAATAGGCTGAGACATTTTATTTAGGTTCCCACTAATTTATCTACTAGGCACACAGCCATCAGTGGCTCAGCAGTATGCTGGAGCCTCTCCATCCACATTCATGTGAAACTGCAGCGAAGTTCTTAAGGGTGGTATTGATAGAAGAAATAAGATTTGATTTACTCTTGCTAAGAGCAGTAATGGCAGCCAATGTAATCTTGCTATGGAGAAATCTAGAAAATTCTTGGTCAGTATGACAGGTGAATTTCACTCTCCAGACTGCTTTTAATTCTCTACCATGACTATTCATCGGGCAAAATGTCAGTGATGTATTGATGGAAAACCCAGTCAACATGGGTCACTTATTTCTGTGGATCATAACTATCTTGGGGGGGATTCTGATTTTGAAAGAGAAGCAAACACTCAAGGCAAAATCTTTACATTAGTGAGTGGATGGGGAACAAAAATGAGAAGAGTATGAAATTGAAGGAAGAGAATTCCAAAGTGCAATCATATTGTTTTGCTAAGACAAATACAGTTTCAGTTGATTTTGTTATGAAGCAATCTGTATTAATTACTTAACTCCAGGGGAAAAAAGAAGTATTGTTTGGAAATAGCTGATTTTATTGAGTTTTGGTTGTTGGTATGTGACTCTATACAGAGTTAGGTCCAGTGGCGCAATGGATAATGTGTCTGACTACACAGGCATTATGTTAAATGATCAAATTAAATGGACCTGTACAACACATATAATACATAACTTCTTTAATTTATTGGGTTCTTAGGTTTTCAAGGGAATAAGTTCTCCAAGTCAGACTCTCCCTGAGATTGTTAACATTGATATTGTGATTTCACAATCCTGCAATTTGTTATAGAAGAAGCATTGAAAATGTTCAGTTCAGCCTCATAATATTTTTGAGAATCAATTTCTTTTCTCTTTTTATTAGCCTATATTTGGTTGATTAAAATAAAAAAAACATTTCCAATTTTTCCATGAATATAAGAAAGAAAAAGGCATATTAGATCTACTGGTGAATCTGAGAAACTGGGACACAAACTTCAAAAGACAGTGCTACGTTCTTATTAATAACTAAAGACAACAATTTTTTTCACACCTTTCCTTCACTACAGCTCTTAGCACTGTGACTTCCTATTGCAGCATATTAAAAGTGTGAAAATTCTAGATTTTTCTAAGCATCAACACTATGAAGTGACTTGTGAAGATCACCACAGAGGTGTTAGAGGAGCCATAGAGAGAATACAGAAGAAAGTATAAGGGAACACAGGGTACATCTATTGCAAGATTTTCCAGGGAAATCTCTCTGGAGGGGCTCATCCATCTATTTGGGACTTTCTTTTTTCTTTTTATTTCTTTTTTTTTTTTCTAAATCCCTGTCTTATTCATTCACTCTCCATGTCCCACACATCAATCGATTCTGTAGGTTCTATCTTTCAACTAGATTTCTCATTTGACAACATCTCACTATCTTCATAGTTGTATCACTTTTCATGTCAGTGATGGTTGTTGCTTCTTATCTTCTAACACCACAGTTCACACACCACATCTCTTCATAGAATTGTCAGATCCTAAACATGGATTATAGCATGTCAGTCCCTTCATTGGGGATTTATTAATAGTTCCCAATAACCCAAGGTAAGATTTCAACTCTTTACCATGGTTCAGGAGACCTTTGTTGGGCAAACTTCTTCAATGTCCCCCACCACCCCTGCCTCTTTTGTAATTCCCTCCCTCCGTATGTGAACTACTAGACCTTATTTACTCTATCAAATAAAATAAGGCAAAGCTGACTAGATCTAACTCTTAAGATTATAAGATCTAACTCAAGATTATATTATACAAGACTCTGACTTCCATCTTGATAAGAAATTCTTTACTTTTCAGCTCACTCACTTTGACAATGCATGTTGCCTTGTTGGAGAGACTCAGAAATTAAGGAACTGAGGGTAACATTTGAACAACAACTGGTGACAACAAACTTTAATTCAACAGCCCACAAGAACTAAATTTTGGCAACAGCCACATGAATGATTTTGGATGCAGATCCTGCTTCAGTTGAGACACTGGATGACTCCAGTTCTGGCCAACACTTTGATTGCAGCCTGTGAGAGTCTCAAAAGTAGAGAATCCAGTGCAGTTTCAACCTAGATTTCTGATTAATAGCTACTATGAAAGAATAAGTGTTGTCTCACTTTCCTAAGTGTTGGGGTAATTTGCTACTCAATAATAGTTAACTAGCACATGGTATAGTGACAACTGGTCTCTGGTTACTTCTTAAACTTCACATACTTCACCCCTCCCTTACTTTCTCTTCTCCATTAATTATGCACTTATTTATTTTTTTTTGGATACTTCAGCTTGTCTCTGTTTCTTGTGTCTGAAATGGTTTTATCCTAGACCTTTGTGTGGCTTGAAAGTTGACATTTCCAGACCTTATTTCAATGATCTCATTTGCAGAGGAATTCTCTCTGACCTTTTTCTACGAAGGAGGTATAATTACCACTTCTACTATCTTCCTTAGTGCCTCCACTCTTCCCCTGTCCCTTTGTCCTGCATATTTTTCCTTCCTGGCTTATACATTTGTTTGTTACTCTTTATTACTAGCTCCCTGGGTTAGATTTTTAAGTTCCATTAGGGTGACTGTTTGGTCTATCCTCAGTGCATAGAATATATAGGCTCTAAATATTTACTGAATAAATTCATCTATTTTCTCACAGTAGAAATGCATTTTATCATCTATATAATAAAGGTTTTGGAACACATGCAATAAAATCACATCCATATCTAAACTTCTTATTCTTTTTAAAATTTATTTATATATAAATTTCACTTCATTGTAATCCCAGGGATTCACCTCCCACCCTCCCCACCATTTCCCCCCTCCTCCCCATCCAATAAACGTCTTATTCTTTGGCTAGTATCTAAAAAGATTAAAGATAGGAAATGAAAATTAGGCCAGAATGAGATTTAGGGTAGGTGATTTCTGGAGAGAAGAACATGGGGGATGTGAGAGACTGTGGTTAGAGAGACTGTGAGATTGATGTCATTGCACAAACACCATCTGGTCCAGTGGTGTCCTGTGGAACTTTCTGTGATAGGGAAATGTTCTATTATGTGCTGTCTAATGCAGGAGCCACAACCCACCTGCAGTTATGAGTCTTGCACTCATATGACTGGAAATGAGTTTAACATTTAATCATTAATTTAAATTGAAATATCATTTTAGATTTGAAAGGTGTAATTCCTCTTTGGCTCTCTGATCTTTCTTTTGCCATCTGCTCCCCTGTGACAAGTTCTAGTGGCCCAGTCAGATGGTTACATTGTGTTCGGAGACAAGCCATTGACAGCACAGGGTAGAGCTTCCATTTACTCACCTACATTTATAATTTCAGTCTAAAAGCAGGAAACTTGAATATTATGCTAGACGAAAGAAGCCAGAAAGTGAACGACAGTTCCTAGATGGTTTTCTCATTGTGACTATGTATAACCAAAGAAAACTAAACTGGTAAGGCACAGCAAACATAATTCTGAGGCTATATAAAAAATAACTGGATACCAGAGGGAATTTGGGAATGCAGAGGAAGAGAAAGAAGAGGATAAGAACTGACACTGGAGAGTCGGTTGAGGGTAAGTGAAATATGTGCGTGCACTTATGGAGGTGCGAAGTTGTATCCTCTAGAATATGTAAGTTATAAATGACATACAAATTAATAAAATGAATAAAAATAAAAACAGATTTTTTTTGCTTAGAACAGTGCCTTTAAATATTACTTCTCAGTACCAGTGAAATATCTTGCTATACAATGACTGTTTCTCTGTGTTCTACTTTTTCCTCTTCCATTCTCAATTTCCTATTATTTTTATTTTTCACTGGTCTGATTTTAAGCTCTGGTGAAAGTTAACCAATTACAAGGGTTGGATGAATTTGCTCACTTAAGTACAAATATCGCTTACTACCTAAGTATCTTTCTGGATAATTCTGAGCTTGAAATGATCAATGGGTTCCCATGGGTTTTGAATCTATGATGTGATTCTGTCTTTATGCCCACCTCAATTAATAATTATCCTAAAAGGAATTGGAACTGCCTTTTAACAAGCGGTAAATGCAATGAAATTCTATTTTAGCTATTTTTATACTCAACAGGAACTGCTCCTTAGCTCAGGTGATCAATTGTAATGCCTAATTTCTTAACGATTCCACACCTCATTTTTTCTTTCTTTGATAGAAATATTAAAGGGCCTGGACAACAACATGAACAGCAACAACAATAACAACAATGATGATGAGTGCTGTACATATTTCTGGCTTGATTTTTAAAGAAGATTTAGCACCAAAGATTTGGCATCTGTGAAAAGCATTGTGTTGCCCAGATTTGAAGACCTGACTTAAGCTTATGGTGAGCTGTGCTTTCATATGTCACCCTGAGAAAGGTGGTAAACATCACTGTTTCTCTTCCATTCTCTCATAGACAAAAGGGCAAGATCCTATTCACACCACCACATCAGGAGGATGTTGTGATAGTAGCTAAATTCCTGTATACGGAAGCATTTCACACATGCAGGGAGATGGTATGAGATTAAATTAAGCAAGAGAATTGGAAGCTTCCTCTACTTTGGGGAATTGCTTTTGAACTTTTTATCTCTTAGGATGTTAATCAACCCCTTGAACTTAATGGGGCAAACGTCAGATGTCATATCTCTGTAAAGACTTCATCACTCTGCTGTGATCAAACTTGTTACTTTAAACAGAGCTATTCATAGTTTCTGAAATTACCAGGCAGGCGTATTCATCAGCTTCTGTGAAGACTACTTCCTTCTCTCCCCACACCAATCAGGATGCACATTTATTAAGGTCAGATAAGTCCAGTCTTTTGCCTACTTCTATAGACCAAGTGCCAGGGGAATTGCATTCCTTCAGTAAGTACTCAATCAATAATTTGTTGACTGATGAATAGAATACATAGGAACACTTAAATTTGTTAGAAGCCAGATACTTTTGCCTTAATATCTGACTTTGAAAATTACATTTATTGTCAATTTTAGCATTTGACTGCTATGGACGTTATATTTCTTTCTAGATATGCCATGGGTGTCTCTGGGGAATACAGGTAATTTATTACCCTGAGTCCACATTAAATATTTTGGCAAAGAATTCTATAGCTCACCAGAAACTGCTGTTAGATTCCTTACTGGATGTCATAACATATGCAGTTTATTAAGATCAATCCAGATACATGGCTAGAGTTAAAAGAAACACTTAGAATTTATTTTATTAGTTTACAAGTTACACTTTCATCATGCAATTCTTCAGTGGTGCTATTTCTTGGTATACTGTGTAGCATCCAGAAGGTGATTTTGTTTTTTAATGATTTTTAAAATTAAAGTAACATTGGTTTACAGTGCTTCTATAATTCAGATATATAGGACCTTACTGCTCTAGGTAGGTTATCATACCACATTCATCTCCTAACACCCACAACCATTGTACCTCTCTCTCCTTTCATTTCTTGATCCTCTTCCATGTCTGGTATCCTCAGATTTAAGTAATATTTCCAGGGTCTATTTTTGGTTTGGTGTTGTCTGACTCTTTGTTTTGCTTTTCTGTAATCCACATATGAGCAGCAGCACTCAGTATTTGTCCTCTTCTTCTGGCTTATTTCACTTAGCATCATCCATAAAGCAAATTTGGATTATAATAATTGAATTAATAATAAAACGTAGCTAGGCATGAGTTGAGACAGCAAAAAAAAAAATCAAAGTTTTTCTTTCTGGGTAAAGAGACTTTCTGCTATACAGGAACTTGTGCTTGGCTCTTCAGGAAGAAGAGGAACTTTGGGGCCCTGATGGTGACACTGTAATAAAGAATGTCTATCATTTTTATTTAAAATATCAAGCTGGCAAAGATGTTTAGACTAACACTGTGATTCAAAAGCAGGAGGTTGCTAGATGAGAACCTGTTTTTATATCCTGCACTAATTAACAAATACAGAGAGTTTCCATGTAAGAGCTAGCTAGGTGTTCATAGACCTCATGGAGGCTGGGCAATGTAATATGCCTCTTCAGTTTTAGAGTAATTCCCCAGGATCTCCTTGTACACTGAAGATTTGCAGGGAGAAGTCATAAGTTCTCTTATATACAAATTAGCCAAGCATGTTAATTGCATTGCCACAAGTTCATGTTTTAGGGCCTTCGGACCATTAACTCATGTACCACCATGTGCAAGTGTACAAGTGCGAAAGCATGCTTATAGCAAGCAAACTTATTTTGAATTACTTGCATTTAATAAGAACTCAAATAGAGGAGCTGTATTTTGAAACTAGGCTTTTGTGCCATATTTATAACATTCTTCAGTTACACTTGTCTTAATGATGTACTCAACTATTCATAAATCTTGGATGTATGGTGAGGAAAGCCTTGCATTTAAAATTAGACTGACTGGTTATGATTTTAAACCTACCAATTACATAATATTTGATGAGTGAAAATATCTTTAAGACTTGGTTTCTGTTGTAAATATTGTTGGAGAAGAGGATGGAAGGGAAGCATATCTGTTTCCATCACTGTTCTTAACAAACTACATTGCAAATGCCTGCTAATCTATCTTTTCACCCTTTGCTTTCAAAGACATTTCAGTGTAGAGAGAAAAGTAATGGTATTTTCATTTATCTTGTGTTTCTCAAGCTATCATGGTGACTTTTCTTTGTAATGAATGAATAGAAAGTCAGCAGAGCTTTGTTGGTAGAATCAGATTAGGGCATTTGATCAAATCTAATTAAAACAGCAATGATTTTAATCTAATTTCATCTAAACTCCTTTCTAATTCTTGTTTACATGCAAACATCATTTTACTTAATGTGTTTGCATTTTTATTAATGGCACAGATTTTCAGTGTGCTTTTAATCTTAACATTATAGAATATTGATTCAGTCTTCCTAATTATTATAAGTATAGATGTGAAATTATACTCCAGTGATGGATCACCATTTATTCGCTTGTTTCTCTACTGCTG